>JBAKGM010019099.1:0-11272 GCA_037177215.1 Asparagus racemosus | reverse complement strand
CCCCCCCCCCCCCCCCCCCCCCCCCCCCCCCCCCCCCCCCCCCCCCCCCCCCCCCCCCCCCCCCCCCCCCACCACTCCATGTGTTTAAAGGGAGAGAACTCAGGGACTAATGGAGTTAATGAGAGATCAATGGAGGAGGGTGCTGCTGTTGGTAATGGACATGAGATCTCTGACAGCAGACTCTGTACCTCTAGGCTCTCTGTTCATTTCTTGCAGAAGGTGAGATAAATCTCTTATCTTTGATCTTTGCGCGAAATTGAGTTCGATTTCCTCTATTTATTGAGTTTCTTTTTCTTTGTAAACTTTGAGATCTATTTAGGTTCCCTAAACTACAGAAATTAGAATGTTTTTTATTATTAAAAAGTCAATTAAAACAGCATCATTGTCCCAACAACCAAACTCCAAATTTTTGGTTGTTGGGCAAATGAACATTAAGTATCCACATTAAAAATCGAACGATTCAGTAACTTTGTTAATTCAAGTATTATGATTTATGAGACTTATTAAACTTTTTTCCCTTTCTTTTCTTTTTTTGAATTTGTGTAGCTTAGTGCTGAAGTTCTTGGTACATATTTTTTGATGTTCGCTGGGTGTGCTTCTGTGGTTGTCAATATTATCGAGGGATCAGTCACATTTCCAGGCATTTGCATAGTATGGGGGTTGATTGCTATGGTAATGGTGTATTCTGTTGGTCATATCTCTGGTGCTCACTTCAATCCTGCTGTTACCCTTGCTTTCGCTACTTGTCGAAGTTTTCCATGGAAACAGGTGAGCGACAACCGAGTATAAAACATCCAACATTTGATTCTCTCTCTCTCTCTTTTTCTCTCTCTCTCTCTCTCTCTCTCTCTCTCTCTGTGCACAAGGCCGAAGATTTTAATACTTTTTAATGTTTGATTCATTGGCGTGGATAAACCTAGTATTCTTTTAGTACGAGTCTTGTGTTATTGTACTCACTGTGTAAAAATCACTAGATTTTTTTGTTGTTGTAGAAGTCCTACTGAATCGTTGCATTTGATTGCGGTACATAAAGTTAACTAAACGAAAGGATTAGGATAATTTGGGCTAATCTGGATTGGTAATTTATAGGGGGAATCATTTATAATTAACTCATCAACTCCTTTGTGAATGCTGTTATGTACTTCATTTTTTTCTCTCTAGGGTCTTCTGTTTATTCTTTGTTGGCGTGCACTTTTATTGATTCTTGCCATCTAATTTATAATAATCACGGGTTTACTCGGGGACTTGCGTGAAGTTCCGACTAAAAAAATGCTGCTATGTACATGTGTATATGAGAATCATTGTCAGCCTACTCCTAAATTAGATGGATAATTGCCACCAAGATTTAGAATAGAATCAATTTCCTCTCTCAAGGAAGGCAAGATAAAAATGCTGAAATCTGTTCAATCTGTTTCATGCAAGTTCAGAAGTACTTTTATCTGCACACTACTTCATCTTAGTCCCAAAAACAAATTTTTCATGAGTTTATATGTTCTTGTTATTATATAAGAAACAATATCAAAAGTGCACAAAAAATTGAGGACACCTTTTATGTATTATGGCACATTTCTGACAAACCAAAATTTTCCAGGTACCAGCATATATCATGGCTCAGGTTCTAGGATCCGCTCTTGCCAGTCTCACGCTCCGCATGCTGTTTGGAAGCGATCAGAAGCTTTTCTTTGGAACAATTCCAACTGGGTCCAATGTTCAGTCTCTGGTCCTTGAGTTTATCATCTCCTTCCATCTCATGTTTGTGATCTCCGGTGTTGCGACAGATAACCGAGCAGTAAGCCCTTCCACTAGATTACGTTTGGAGTAAATTTTGGAGGGAGGGGGGGGGGGAGGGGGGGGGGGGGGGGGGGGGGGGGGGGGGGGGGGGGGGGGGGGGGGGGGGGGGAAGTTTCAAAACCCAAACCCCCCCCCCCCCCCCCCCAACACACACACGCACACACACAAATAAAAAAAAGAAAAAAATAAAAGAAGAAGAAGTTTGACCATTTTGTGATAACCCAAAAACTCTAGAGATGTCACTTTCTGAATCTATATTCAGATTATGTGGTTATCTGAAAAACTCTATATATTGTTATTCAAAAATCTATCAAGCAAATAAATTTATGTAGCGATATGTAAAACTGATACGATGACTCTTAGGAGCTATATGTGAAACTGATAGGCTTTTAAATTAATAGGCTTCTTATTTTTTATGCAGCGATATGTAAAACTAACAGGCTTCTAACTTTTTATGTAGTGATATGTAGAACTAATAGGCTTCCAAATTTTATGTAGAAACTGTAGGAGCTATGTGTAAAACTATTTTTATTTAGCAATATGTAAAACTGATAGGCTTACTAAATGTTATTTGATGTTTACAGACTGGAGAGCTGTCAGGATTAGCTGTAGGAGCTACCATTATACCAAGCGTACTTTTGGCTGGGTATGGAATTAAGTCATAAACTAAAAACAGTTATCTATTGAACTAATTTATCTGATGTCAGGACTCTGTGCATGTTTTCATACATGTTTCAGGCCTATATCAGGAGCATCAATGAATCCAGCAAGAACACTAGGACCCGCAATTGTCATGAACCGATATGAAGGGATTTGGGTCTACATAGTGGGACCCATTACTGGGACTATACTAGGAGCATGGGTCTACAATCTCATCAGGTTCACCAATAGGCCATCAGGTGAGATTACAAAAAGTGGTGTCTTTTCTTAAGAGCTTGAGGAGTAATGATACTAACTAAAAAACCAGCTTGAAAACAGAAATCAGTGTTCGTGCATAAAGAAATACAGATAGTCATGGTGACGAAAGAAGGATACTGCGCTCAATTTCATGTATTTATTTAGTGTTTTTTTCTTGCAGTGTTTCACTTTCGTTGAAATGTTATTAAATTTCTACTGGAAGTTAGCAAGTGTATGATGATTGATCTTCTACTGAACCTTGGTGAAAGCGATATCTGATATTTCTTATATGAAAGAAATCCTACTGATTAGAAGTCTATTTTGCAATTTTTCCTTTTTCTTGTGTTGCTATATGTATGTAAACTTGGATAAAAAAGTTTAATTTTCATGGACAAGAAAAGAACATGACATGTAGGTCTTTGTAACCCCTAAGCATCTTCATAGAAGATGTCAAACTTTTGTGTTTGAGACAATACTAAAAATTTGTAATGTTCATATTTGGGCTTGGAAAGGTGATATAGGCTTTTAGAATCATGTCTCTATATTGTGAATGGTCTATTCTACATGGTTGAAGACCTTTTAGTTGGGGAGAGGAATCAAAGAGGTAAGGGAATAACATCATTCTTTTACTACAAAGAAATATTTTCACAGATGAGAGATGACACCTTAAATTGGAAGAGTAATAGACTACTTAAGAATCAACAAAGAGAAAATTTGGAAAAAAAACCCTATAAATCTATACTACTATATAAAAAACTAAGTGGCGACAATCAAAAAATGAACGAGTGGAGGTCATTTTTCTCTTTTATATTTTGATTTTAAGCGTAAAATTATAATTTACATACCTATTTTTTAAAAAATTTATTCTCTTTCTTTCTTCAAGAATATTTTAGAGAAAAAAATCTGCATTCTACCCTAATTATAATATTTTAGAGAAAAAATTATACAAGGTATATTTCACAATACCCTTCTGAAGTTTGTGGTGTCTCAGAAAATGCACCTGGAGTTTCAACTTTTCTCAATGGACTCCTCTTGACGGTCTTAGAGACTCTGCCATTATATATTAAGTGGATGGTTTGTTGATCCATTGACATTGTTAGAGGGCTTAATAGGAAAATTTGAAAGTTTAGGAGTGGTGGGGTTTTTTATTTTGAGACACCTAAGTTCAGGTGGTTTTAGTGGAATAAGAAAAGTCTAGATAGGTTTTCTTGGTAAGCGCCCGAAGTTTTGGCAGGTTTGTGAAATTTGTACAACTATATATATGAACTTTGGTTGACCACATGAGAAACATATAGATAGACCAACATATATAAATGCAGGTCTTATAAAACAACAGCAGAAAATAATAGTATCAATTATGGCTATCAAAACCATATGCTCATGAAAGGCTACTACTTTTACAAGAGAAACTAGTTTGATGTCCCCACAACAAAAGACATGACACGTGTCAGGAAGGCAAATTAAGTATGGATACCACAAATTTGAGTTTCTATCTTAGAAATCTGAAAATTGCATCATATTTCTTTTTCAAAAAGAAAATATATTTTTCACATTGAATGTATTGGTTATATAAAGGTAGGCATAATTCTGGATACCTTCTATAATAGTGAGAAGGGTCAATTATACGTATGGATCCAAGGTTTTTTTTGCTGTTTAAACTCTATTTAGACTTACCAGTAGAGTGTGCATGGGTTCTTTTTTCCCCCGACCCACCTAATCAAGACGCGTTGAACCCCACCTTTAATCCTACATAGCACCATGGGCACGGAAATCGAACTCACAGACACTCGAGGATCGCAATGGTACAACCAAACCATCTAAGCTACCCGTTGGTGGTTGGCTGAGAAACGTTATTGACATGTCAGATATTCTTTTTCCATCACCTAATAAGATAATCTAGAAATGGCTCTATATATTAAATATTTTCCTCTGTTCAAATTGACAAAGGATCAATTTTGACGTAAATATTTTAAATTTAAAATATTACAACACAAATTTGTGTCTTTTGGTTACTATTTTACACATCTCCGTTGAATAAGATGTAAACAGGAGGGGGTAAGAGAATAAATCTTCTTACAACACAAATTCAAAATTCAAATTCATGAATAATAGAGTATCTAGACACTAGATTTTGAAATCGAAAAATTTCAAATGCTTTCATTTAATAAAGGTATCTAAACAAAGGATTTCTTAAATCATAGATTACAAATCTTAAATTTAAAATCCCTTTAAATCAACTTCCCAAATCTAAACCAAAGTTTCCTAACACAGCCCAAGAAAGAACTACTAACACCCCAACGGCCTAACTAACTAAACTAATTAAACCTAACTAACTACTCTACTAACTGCGGGCAGCGGGGCTCAGTACGAGCCGGAGCGGGGAGCACCTGGTCGGACAGGTGTTCCGGAAGCGGCGGCGCGCTAGGGGAAGGTGGGCGTTGGCTGAAGGCAGGAGCCGGGGGAAGATCATCCGCTATTTGGATCTCCACCTGGTTTCTGCCGCCAGCTAAAGGCCTCTCTTCGTGCTCCTACAGCTGCATTTGGGTCTCCCACTGGCGGTTACTGCGTAGGTCCACTAGCTGCACTACAGCTGGCTCTTGAACTACCTCTGCATTGTCGTTCGGGCCGTCCCCCCTTGTTGGCTGCGTTGTCGTCGGCGATGTTGGTGGCGGCGGTACAGCGTCACCCCAACCCACAATGCAAAGAAAAAGACGGCAATGGCGCCCATGATCATCAAAGCCCCCGACTTTGGGGAATTACTATGTTTGGGTTTTGGGAGATGGGCTTTCGGAGGAGATGGAGGTGAATGGTATGGAGAAGGCGGAGAAGGAGGAGCATAGAAATCAGGGACGGGGATGAAAGGTGAAGGCGGAGAAGGAGGAGAATAGAAAGCGGGGACGGGGATGAAATTAGTCATGGGGAAATGGATAGATGAGGGAGAGAAAGGAGAAGAAGGTTGGGGGGGCAGGGGGAGAGGGGGAGAGGGGAATGGGACTGATGGTCCGAGGGGGTTTTATTATGATGCTGGTGAGGAGGCTGATTAGAATTTGTTGTCAAAAATTAAAACCATTTAGTAGCTCGCTTGCTTTTGGGCTAGGGAGAAATCACAAGCAGCACATATTGAGATTGAAATAACATTTGCTTTGCTTTGTCAGAAACTAGGAGTGATCTAATGCCATCATTACATGACTTCACTTAGAGAAATTGAAAGTTGAGACCTTGCCCGATCTGAAATAAGAAAGAGCATGCATATGTTTATTAATTGAGTTACCATATATATATATATACAATTGCTAATTTTGCTCTTTACAACAGGGTTCTAAATTGGGTACTCACTCTACCACTACGGTACTGAGCTATCACACGGGCATCCGCATCAATTATGTGAACCTGCAAATGACGCTTTTGCTTTCTCAATTTGATGACATAATTATATTCAAGGGTTAAATTCTATAATTGTCAAGATACATATATTAGCTAGAAAACCATGATTATGTTCTATAATTTTATCTAATGGCCTCAACTTAATGCACGTATATCTTCGTTGGATGCAGATCCTCTCCAATTAGAATTCATATTCATGCAAAGTCAATAACCAACAAATAGAAAGTTTAAGAAACTAAAATTTAACACATAACAAAAAATAATTATAAATAACTATATTAAAAAATCTAATGATTATTCCTATATACATATTAATAAGTGGTTCGGATAATGTTCCCAAGTGTTCCTATACGCACATTGACAAAAAACATCAGACGCATGAATACAAGAATTATAAATAAATAAATAATAATTATAAATAATTCAAATTTGAGAGAGAGTTGTTTAGTTAACATTTAATTGGATAGGTTTATTACAAAGTTGTTTGTAGAAAATATTTGAATTTACTAAAAATTAAATAATATTACTCAATTCACTATGGTGGTTTTTAAAACTATTAATTTAATTGTAGTAATTACATATGGTGTTATCTCGCCTTTTAATGTAAAGATATATGGTGAGGATTAGAGGAATTGAATACTCTTCAATTATACCTAGCTAATTAGAGAAAATTTGAATCTATCTTCATTAATAGATACTACAAAATGGAACTGGTGCTCAGTTGAATTGGGGTGCCTGTGAGAGAGTCAAGGGGTTGTATATACCGGTCCTCAGAAAGAGAACTTTTGAATGAAAAAGTTCATTGGATGGTGGCCCCCGTAATAAAAAATCCAATTAGAGAGAGAGAGAGAGAGAATAAAAGACCCAATTGAAGGAAGGGATAATTGCATATCAGCCTCTTACATTATCTTCAATTGTCATACCCCTCAAATTTCGGTGTTTGTCAATTTCATTGCCAATTCATCACTCTGTGTAATATTCTGTTAAATTTCTAACTGCAGTTGGGCTAAGCCTTGATCCATTGCGTGAAATTACACCAGTGCCCTTGGGATGTTACCCTCCTCCCCCTAACAACTAATTTTTCCCGGGATCTAAAAGGGCTGCGGCCGGGGGTAGGGGGATCATCTTTGATTAGTTTGAGTAGATATCATTAATTATCTAATCAGTGATTGTGATTTTTTTCTTTGATCGTAAATAAGGAATGAGCACAATACACGGAGATATGATGAGTGTTAGATATAAATTGTATCATAACTGCTCACTTAATAATCAATACTTGAGATTAAAAGTAGTGGTCTCTACACAACTTTTTTATAGTGACGAGGATCCAAATTCATTTCTAAGTATCCATCATGCTGTAAAAGAGATAGCATGGGATCGAAGTCTACCCAAATGTCTTGTTAATTATTTTAATAAGATCACCCTCAGTAAAGCATAATCGCGAAATCATGCATTTTCAACTATTTACAATTAGGACTGAGGTCTGAGGATAGACCCCATGTACTATTCGGCATTTGCAGATAGACCCCCAGTGATAATAAATGTCCCTAACTCCTGAATATGATCAAAACCCAATCAAATTAATATCACATAAGGCTTTGGAGTTCAATGAGAAGAGCTAAGGCATTTGCATGAGAGCAAGAATTTGATGAGTATGTAAATTAAATCACAACTCAAACCTACCCCCATCGTTACTAACTCATGGTACTACCTACATCAGGTTTCTCTCAAAAGAATATCATGAGCTTGGAATACATATATACACGTATCAAATAATTAAATACATGATGACAACAACTTCATCTTCTTCACATGTGTTCTTGCAGCAGATTTTTGAACTTTTAGGATTCTTTTTTATCTTTAAAAGGGATAGTGGGAGATATCTTCCGGTATCAATTACCAGTGCTTGATTAGGAAAATGAAGGGGACCTCATGCTCTAGACTTGATGAACACATAAGGTCACGCGTCTCCACATTTAAAACCCACACTAGGTCAGTAAGCCCCTTTTAACTTTAAACAAAAAATGCTAAGCTAATCCCCAACATACTTAATTAAATTAACTAACCAACCTCTCATTAATTAACCCTCCAACCCAACCTCTCGTTAATTGGTGCTCTAATGAATTGGGGTGCATGTGAGAAAGTCGAGGGATAATTGCATATCAGCCTCTTACATTATCTTCATATGCCAAAATACCCCTCAAATTTTAGTGTTTGTCAAAACCTTTCCTAAATCATCAATTTCATTGCCAATTCATCACTCGCTGTAATTTTCTATTAAATTTCTAGCTGCAGTTGGGCTAAGGCTTGATTCATTGTGTGGAATTACTCCAGTGCCTCTGGGATGTTACCCCTCTCCCCCCAACTACTGCAAAGCCATTATTTTCCTAATTTTTTCCGGGCTCTAAAAAGGGGATCATCTTTGGTTGATTTGAGTAGATATCATTGAAAAAGAAGGGTTTGGTGGGTTGCGGGTCGCAGATTGCGGGTATAAACCCATTATAACTCTGGTAGATAGAAATTTAAATGTTAGTGCTTAATGAGAAATGGGTATAATGAGAAGTTTGCATATTTTCGTTAGATTTAACTAGCTTAAACTTTTATTAATAACCAAAGGTAGGTTTTGGCAATGAAAATGAAGATTTGGGGAAGGTTTTGGCAAATATTGAGTTTGGAGGAAGGTTTTGGCAATTATAAATAATTTAAGGGTTTTATATGCAATTACCCCTTGAAGAAGTAGGGCTCACAATTCCCAACAAAAGGGAAATTTGTGAAAGCCGCTGCAGACACAGGTCATAATAGATCAAGACAAATTGTTCAAATATCTTGTTACGAGGAGCGTTTCTATTAGAACTGATCGTGCACCCCCTCCCGTCCTTCACTATTTAACCCATCGAAGGGTTCAGAATCGGTCGCCGGTTCTGATAGGATATGCAGTCTCTTGTTACATGCATTGGATCTAGTATCAAGTTTGGTTTGGGCAGCTATGGGCTCCACATTTTGAGATTCAATTTAGACTGGTTGGTTTCATAAGGCATGCTCAGATCCTCTCTTCTACTAAAAAGAAGTTGAGAGATTACCACATAATCACAATCATTAATTATCTAGTCAGTGACTGTAATTTTTTCTTTGAGTATAAATTAAGAATGAGCGCAACACTCAGGAGTAAGATGGGTGTTAGATTTAAATTGTATCATAACCGCACACTAAATAATCAGTGCTTGAGATTAAAAATAGTGGTCTCTCCACTACTTTTTTATAGTGAAGAGGATCTAAATCCCTTCTAAGTATCCATCATGCAATAAAATAGATCGTGTGGGATCGAAGTCGACCCAAATATCTTGTTAATTATTTTAATAAGATCACTCTTAGTAAAGCATTATCAAGAAATCATGCATTTTCAACTATTTACAAATAGGATTGAGGTCTGAGGAAAGACCCCATGTACTATCCGGCATTTGCGGATTGACCCCCAGTGATAATTAAATGTCCTTCACTCCTGATCAAAACCCAATCAAATATCATATAAGTCTTTGGAGTTCAACGAGAAGAGCTAATGCATTTGCATGAGAGCAAGAATTTGATGAGTATGTAAATTAAATCACAACTCAAGCCTACCCACATTGTTACTAACTCGTGGTACTTTCTTCATATGTTTTGCAGCAGATTTTTGAACTTTTAGGATTCTTTTTTATCTTTAAAAGGGATAGTGGGAGATATATTCCCTTATCAATTACCAGTGCTTGATTAGGAAAATGAATAGGACTTCATGCTTTAGACTTGATGAAGACAAAAGGTCACGCGTCTCCACATTTAAAACCCACACTAGGTCAGTAAACCCCTTTAAACAAGAAATGCTAAGCTAATCCCCAACATACTTAATTAAATTAACTAACCAATCTCTCATTAATTAACCCTCCAACCCAACCTCCCTCCCGGGATGGAGATATATATGGGGGGAGTATAGCCGCACCCCTGACAAGTAGCAACCATTAGCGGCACACATCTCCTCTTTATTATTTTCAGATATTTTTAAATATTTTTTGAGAAGGTAGAAGGTAAGTGAAGAACAAAAATTTAAAATTCGTTTAAACTCAAACAAAATGTCAGTTGAGAGGTGAAGTATTGAATTAAAAATGATTTTGACGGTAAACTAACTTTGAGGGTTTGTGGGATAAATTTAAAATATGAAAGATTTGAGGGGCATATAGGTTAAAAGCCATATTTAAAATATGATAGATTTGAGGGGTATATAAATTTAAAATATGGTGAGAATTGATTATCATTAATGTATGCATTAAAGGAATATTGTGAAGGGGGAAGAAAGAATATTGTGACACTGTACGCACGTGAACATGCATCAGGGACATGAAGACATTGAGTTGAATTCAGACCTTTTGCTATTCTTTACTTTTCCTTTTATGTGGGTTAATAATTAATTTAGGAGGAAGTGACCAATTTTGGTCATTTGACAAAGTCTTTTTTTTTGTTTTGGAAAGTTGTTGAATTAAAGAACAAATTTTATTTGGAAGAAATGCTTTTGATTTTCATAAGGTAATTTATCAATTTGTATCCTGTTTGCCTATTCAAGGTTACGTTTTAATTTGAGAAACTCTTGGGCATACTTAAATTGAAAAGTTTGAAATAAATATTTGCATGCCTTACTTATTATTAATTAAAAAAAGGAACAAAATATCATATTAACGATGCGACATGTGAAGGAATGGTTGATTTCCTATCAATCAATTAATAAATTAACCATGACTCAAAACTAATAAATTAACCATGACTCAAAACTAATAAATTAACCACGATAGGAATTGCAAAAAAGATCTCTTAAGAAATCATACATATATACATATATATCCCATAAAAGATTGGAAATCATGCACTAACCAAATATACCTCTATAAAAAGATTGGAAATCACGACATTTGTCATTGTAAGCAACAAGATGGCATTCACAAAGTTCTACGGACTCATATTTCTTTGCCTTGTCCTTTGTAACAATGGAGTTGATGGTACAACGAGAGAGGGCCCAGCTCGGGTATAAATTTTTTCTTATTCTTGGCATCCAGTAACATAATTTTGACAATTTATTAATTTCTCGATTCCTTTATTATAAATTTGCAACTTTTCACGGGTGTCTTTCTCTTATAATAGAATTGTACTAAACTTTTGAATTTATTTATTTAGAACA
>JBAKGM010019098.1:0-11274 GCA_037177215.1 Asparagus racemosus | reverse complement strand
GACCACTAGGCAAAATCTGAGTAAAATGCCAGATGGGAGATTTGAAGTCTGAAGTCACGTGCCACGTGATTGATGCAGAGACTTCCTATAACTTATTATTGGATCAGCCATGGATCCATAATATTGTTATAGTCCCCTCCACTGTTCATCGGTGTCTGAAATATATTGACACAAATAATGAAGTCAAGACGGTGGTTCGGATAAGTAACCATTTAAGAGGTTGGAGAACTACTTCACTGACTCACTCCTTTACGGTAATGAGTCCGATATTGAATCATCGACCCAAGGCACATATAGTAGCGAGGAAGCTGATACCGAACTTGGGCTTGATTATGACAGTGGTTTTTTCATAAATGACATTGTACCCTTTGTAGTCAGTCTTGACGATGAAGTATCGTTGGATGATAGTTGTAATTGGCAACTTGTAGACAATAAAATAAATGATAATTTAGAGTATTCGTTGTCTCTTGCTAATATGATGACAGAATTATACGATGCCCTGAGTTGCCCTTACTGATTCAGTCATCTTGTCTAAACACAGAAGCAGTTCTGGGACTATTTGGAGGCAACGCTCGTCATCCCGGGTAGAACAAGTGACGAAAAAGACTTGGTTTATGGTAAAGGAAATGCGATTCCAACACCGAACCACTTTTTGAGGGAGGACATTAATGACAATGAGCCTGGCCTTCATCTCTTCGGATACAGTCTAGAGGCGCAGAACCTTATGAAAAAATTAGGGCACGACTTTGCACAAGGAGGGGGTCTTTCTTTCGGAGGAGATCCTCAAGTCCCACCCAAAGCTGCACACGTTCCAAAAGGGAAATGCAATAATTACTATGCATTCAGGAAGGGATTGAGCTATGTATCCTCTTCAGAAGACGAATGCTGCTAGTTGATCGATAACCAATTATCCGATTCGAGAGATGGACATTCATCTGATTCATCTGCTGGGATTCTGACGTCAGCATCAGTGAAGCGTTCAAGGGCCTGATGTCGAATATGACTACAGCCGAACCCGCTACGATGGAGGACAATGAGGAGATACCAACATGGAAAGACCCGTGGGTCCATCACCTCAATATACAGTATGGGGAGCGGTACGAGCAAAGAGAATCCCCCACCGAGGATGAAGTGGTCCAGGTCAACATGGGTGATGAAACACACCCTAAGCCCATATGCATTAGTAATAGTCTTTCCCAAGAGAAGAAAGATGAATTGATTACTCTCGTCAGGGAATATATCGATGTTTTCGCCTGGAACTACGAGGATATGCTAGGACTCAACCCCAATGTGGTGATACACAATGTCAACATCGATATCGATGCCAAACCCGTCAAGCAATAGCAGAGATGGTTTCGTCCGCAGATCATAGAAGCAATCGTAGCGGAAGTGAAAAGGCTTATAGAGCCTGGTTTTATCACAAAAGTACAACATCCAGATTGGGTGGTAAATATTTTCTCAGTCTTGAAGAAGAATGGGACGATCAGAATCTGCGTCGATTATAGAGGCCTGAATGCTGCATGCCCAAATGATGACTTTCCCCTTCCAATCACCGATGTCATCATTGACAATACGTATAGATTCGAGAGAATGTCCTTCATGGATGGCTTTTCGGGTTATAATCAAATCAGGATGCACCTGGATGATGCAAAACACACAGCGTTCAGAATTCTCCTTGGCATCTTCTATTACACAGTCATGCCGTTTGGCCTGAAGAATGTAGGTGCCATGTACCATCGAGCGTTGACAAAGATTTTCCAAGAACATTTTTAGAAAACGGTCGAGTGCTATGTCGATGACTTGGTCGTGAAGAGTCACAATAAAAATGACCACATCAAGGACCTGAGGGTAGTGTTCAACCTCATGCGAACTCATCAGTTAAAGATAAACCCTACCAAGTCTTTCCTTAGAATGTCCTGAGACAAATTCCTCAGGTTCGTCGTCACCAATAAGGGTATTCATGTTGACCCAGATAAAGTGAAGGCCATATAGGAACTACAACTTCTGAAGAATCTGAGAGAACTTAGAGGGTTACAGGGGTGATTAGCTTATATCCAGTGATTCATATCGAACCTCTCTGAAAAATGCAAGCCGTTCTTCAAGATAACTAAGAAAGGCATGTCATTTGTCTGGGATGACGCCTGTTAGAAGGCATTCGAGGATATCAAAGCATATCTAGCGAATTCTCCTGTTTTCGTTGCACCGCAGTCAGGTAAACCATTCTTGATTTACACCAAGGCGACAAACAATTCGTTAAGTGCGTTACTCGTGCAAGATGATGATAGCAGTCATGAACAGGTAGTGTATTACCTGAGCCAGACATTAGTGGGTGCTGAATCCTGCTATCTGATGATCAAGAAGTAGTGCCTTACGTTGGTGTTCGCGATTCAGAAGATGTGGCACTAATTAGTTGGATAGACGATTTATGTGATCTCTAACATAAATCTGGTCTGGATATTCATGACGCAACCAGCCTCCATGAGTTGACGTTTAGCAAAATAGGCCTTCCTCTTGTCTCAATATGACCTGCACTTCAAGCAACAGAAGTCAATCAAGGGTCAATGCGATTTGCGATCTCCTAGCAACTAACCCAACGGTGGATGCAGCTGAATTATATGACGACTTGCCAAATGAAACTCATGAAGTCAACACTACGTCGAATCAACAAATATGGCGATTGTATTTTGACGGAGCTTCTCGAGCAACCAATGTGATAAGTACCCCTGGATGTTCTAAGATTTCTTCTAGAGGTTGAGTTGTTTTAGTTTCCCTGGGAAATCATGTCATGCCTTGGGCTTACTCGCTAACCGAGCCATGGTCCAATAATGTGGCTGAATACAACGCGTTACTTATTAGACTCAGTTTCGCCAAAGAGCTGGGGGTCGAATATCTAGAAACCTTTGGGGATACCCAATTCATAGTCAGACAGATTCGCGAGAACTACGAAGTTAGGAATCCGGACTTGATTCCGTATCACCATGCAGTCGTTGAGATGGCGGACTTGTTTCAAGAATTTTTCATCGAGTATATTCCGCGCCTCTAGAACGCATACACGGATGCATTAGCAGCATTAGCAGTATCGTTAGCACAACCTCCTAACACGAAATAGTTAGTCACTATGAGAACTCATCAATTATTTGTACCAATATATGATGAGAAGGAGGACGACAAGGGGGCGGTCATCAAGGAGGTGTACACAACCCAAGCTGAACTAGAGCCCCGAGATTGGCATTTTCCCATAATCGACTATGTTCTATAGGGTATTTTGCTAGAGGACGTGAAATGGAGGGAATCAATTTGACGAAGAGCACCAAGGTTCTTTTATGATGCAGAAACCCAAACGTTATATCGTCGTGGGTACGATGACTTGTTACTCCGGTGCCTTTCGAACAAAGATGCGGAAGAAGTCAATAAGGAAACACATAGAGGAGAGTGTGGGGCACACCAGCCTGGTCCCAAACTTTATGATCGTATTAGAAGAATAGAATACTTCTGGCCAACCATGATTAATGATGCGATCAAGTACGCTAGAAAATACCACGCGTGTCAAATTCACGTGAATTACATGCATCAACCCCCGGAGCATTTGCATCCTTAGGTTACATCTTGGCCGTTCGAGACGTGGAGGATGGACATTATGGGTCCTATTTTTCCCCCGTCAGTCAAAGGTGATTGGTTCATTCTCGCGATTACCGACTACTTCTCCAAGTGGGCTAAAGCAATCCCATTAAAAAAGTGAAAACGAACAGTGTAATCAGGTTCATCAAGCATTACGTCATCTATCGACATGGCGTGCCAAGACGGATCATACATGACAACGGTCCCCAATTCGTCAGCAATGTCTTCATCAGGTTTTGTGAGAAATTTAAGATTCAAGATGTCTCGTCAACAACTTATGATGCTGCTACAAACGGATTAGCAGAGGCATTCAATAAGACAATCATTAAGATCTTGTCGAAGCTCATGAAGATCAACAAACGTGATTGGGATGATAAACTCGGAGAAGTGTTGTGGGCATATCGCACCACAGTACACACGCCTACCAGAGCTACTCCATACTCTCTGGTATACGGGTGTGAAGCTATACTTCCATTTGAAATCCAGATCCCGTCACTTCGTATTACCCTCGCAACTGAGATGATGACGGAAGAACAACATCATAGATACCTTGAAGAGCTCGAAATGTTGGATAAAAATTCCTAAAAGCTCAACAACACATCGAGTTCTACTAAGCTAGAATGTCGAGGGCTTTCAACAAGAGAGTCCGACAGAGAAACTTTAAGGAAGGAGATCTGGTCCTCGCTGCTCGACGATCCATAATTCTCAATTCTAAGAAAAAGGGTAAGTTTGAACCCAAATGGAAAGGACCATTTGTGATAGACACAGTCTATTCAAATGGTGCATATCGCCTAATCATTCAAAATGGAAGCAGGCAATTAATGCCGATAAGTGGGAAGTTCCTAAAAAAGTACTATCCTTAGTACATTTAGGATAATCCATTTTGACAGGAAGTTCCTCGAGGAATATTTCACCCGTTGTCCTCGACGATAATCCTAAATCTATTATTCACCATAGAATCCCTCGCTAATCAAATTCATTGACGGTAAGTCCACTAAAAATCTTTCTGGTCCCCTCCGCCAACAAAATCCTCTCTTGATTCCTTCCATGAATGAGAGGTCCACTTTCAATTATCAGATCCCCTTCATGATAAACGAAAGGGCTCTATCCTTTCCTCTTTGATCACGCCGTCCCAAGTTTAAGGCTGAAATTAGAATTTCATCTCGATAAACGAGAAAGTCATTTCCAGATCAGGTAGCAAATCTTATAAAAGTAAAAGTTATCTGAATCTTTTTGATTCTCGGAGTGGAGATCTCACTCTTAGTTTCACCTCTTAAGATTCTCGAAGTGGAGATCCCACTTTTAGTTTCTTTCACACTGGAGATAAGATATAAAATTCTTCCTCTCCACCATCGGGAAATAGAATATAAAATTCTTCCTTTCCCACATTAATCTTATCTTCTTAACAGAAATCTTTCAATCTAGAATTCATTCTGGGGAATTTTATCCCGAATCCTAAGTAGTGATAAGTCAACGCCTAACACACGTTGCTAGTTTAGTCATTTACTGATTGAAGAAGACACCTGAATCCAAGTCAGGGGAATTTTGTCCTGATGCCTAAAAAGGGATAAGTCAATGCCTAACACATGTTACCGGTTTAGTCTTTTGCCGATTAAAGAAGACACCAGAATCCAACTCTGGGGAATTTTATCCCGAAACCTAAGTAGGGATAAGTCTACGCCTAACATGCGTTGCCGGTTGGTTCTTAACCGTAAAAAAGAATGACAGCTTACATATTCAAAATTGTGGCAAGTTGTTATTAATAACACCACAATCCATGCCTTACACATGTGGGGAATTTTATCTCGAAACTTAAGTAGGGATAAGCCTACGCCTAACATGCATTGCCGGTTTAGTTCTTAACCGTAAAAAGAATGACAGCCCACATATTCAAAATTGTGACAGGTTGTTATTAATAACACCATAATCCATGCCTTACATGTGTGGGGAATTTTATCCCGAAGCCTAAATAGGGATAAGTCTATGCCTAACACGCATTGCCGGTTTAGTTCTTAACTATAAAAAGAATGACAGCCCACATATTCAAAATTGTGGCGGGTTGTTATTAATAACACCACAATCCACGCCTTACACGTATGGGGAATTTTATCCTGAATCCTAAAAAGGGATAAGTTAATGCCTAACACGCGTTGCCAGTTTAATCTTTTACTAATTGAAGAAGACACCAGAATTTAAGTCTAGGGAATTTAGCCCGAAGCCTCAGTAGGGATAAGCCTTCGTCTAACACATGCAGCCAGGTAGTCAGTTTCTATGATAATTGACTAAATCTGTGTATTTAACATCGTAGCACCAAGTCTGAAAGAGTTTTATTTTTTTAGCACAACGTCACGTGCAAAATAGGTTAGGTAATCTGCACGCTAGCCCGATTCAAACTGTAATCAGTAAAAACTCATTAAATCCTTTGATGGCTGGGTGTTGGCCAATAACCCTAAAGTCAACGCCTAACACGCGTTGTCGGTTAGTCTCTTACTCGTAAAAGAAGACAAAGTCTATGTAGTCAACATCATAGCACCAAGTCTAAAAGAGTTTCATTCTTTTAGCATAATATCACGTGTGGAACGGATTTTAAATAATCCACATGCTAGCCTGATTCAAATGGTAATCAGAAAAGGCTAATCAAATCCGTTGATGGCTGAGGATTTGCCAAAATTCCTATGAGTATTGTGGTTGATTATTTCAAACAAAATAAGAAATCATAATAAGCAATAAAAAAAGGAGGATAAAAATTCATTCAATCAAAGATGAGTCGAGTCTTTCCAACAAAGAAACTACAGCTATTCAAACATCGAGTCTATGACAAAAGATTTGTTGTTCCAGCTGATACAACTTGTCGTTGTAAGCTTGTTCAAGTTCCTTTTGCAATCAGCCCTGAAAGACTCGTCGTTGGCACTCAAGGACTTCGTAACTTCCTCCTCGACCTCAGCTAACTTCTGCTTCGAAAGTTCAAAATTCTTGGACGCGACAGTGAGAGCCTCCTCTTTGTTGGCCCTTGTCAGCTCCAAGACACTCAAATTCTCTTCCTCTGCCTAAATCTCTCACTTGAGTTGTGCTATCTTAGCCTCGCTCACTGTAACACAAGAGTGAAGGTGGCCCAGAGATGATGAAGTCTCAGCAACAACGATGTCAATCAGATCCACTTGGTCCTGATGCATCTGGCCCTTGAGTTCACTGAAAGCACGAGCGTCACGCCATACCTCCAGACAAGCTTCTACTCGAGCAGCTATATATGAAGAAACACCCGTTGCCTGCAACTCCTGCAGTCTCTGAAGCTTGGCCTCTAGATGATCGAGGTCATCAGCAATGGCCTGGGCTAACTTCGAATAACCAGCATCCCGCATCAAGGCCGTCCTAAGGCCGAGCACCGACTTGAACTGACGAAGAGAAAGCCCACCGCGGAGGAGCTTATCGACCACCACGTTCGTCAAAGAAAAGAATGAGCGGACCTCCAGGCAGATAATAAGCCGAGTTGGATCGTCATCTGACATCAGCGCCCTCGCCAGGTCAAGAAGTCTCGAGGTGAGCCCTGCAAGGAAAAAGGGGGGTTAGACACTTTAGAATCTTAAATTAAAAAGTGTCGTAGATATCCTCAGCTGAATAACCCATACCTGCTTCCATCGGTATAGCTTCGTGGCTGAGCGAGGCCATCGGGGGAATGACCATCGTTGATGCACCAACTACTGCAGTCGGTCTCATGACGTATTCTTCTAGCACAACAGCTGTAATGGTAGCCAGTTCTAGAGGAGCAGCAAAATGAGATGTTCCTGCCACCAACAAATGAATTCCTCAGATTCATCAAATTATAGTTGTATTAGTCAAAAATGGCTAGTCCTACAATTAACAAGGGGAAGAACCCATACCTCTGGAGTGATAAGCCTCGGTATTTCAGGGAACTGCTGGACCAAGGGATATGTCATCAGGAAGACAGTCATCTCGGGGCGAACCGTATATCAAGTCATCCATGGGGGCGTCCACAAGTAGACCATCTTCATCAAAGTCCTCTATCGAAAAATCTGATATAAGAGGGCATAAGTGAAAGAAGTAGAATCAAGAAACCGCGATCGGCTAAAATGACTTACCTTCTACAGTGGAGTCAGCCTCTCTAATCTCAGTCTGTATGTTTGCTTCCTGCAATTTCTCTAAAAACGCAAGAAGCATAGAGACAATTAGAGGAGGCACGAATTCCGAGTCGTTCAATTCCCGTATTCACCGTCTAAATGGGCGATTACAAATGATAGATGTATCTTTATTGGCTGAATTAGGTCCTACATTGGTAGTTTTAGACTCGTCTGTCATAGATCCCGGGCACTTGTTGAGTGAAACTGGGACTGACGAAATCATGATGGGGAAAATCAAAGCTGGCGTCACCGTCTCCATGTCCTCCTGCATAGAAATAGAGAAATGTGAGCCCTAAGGTCAAAGGATTAAATGGTCAAAAAGGACTACATGGCGGTTAAGCGTTACCTCCATCGTTGACTAGGTCGTCACCAGTCAAGCCTACATCAAAAGCTCGAGGACCCACATGAGACTTATGGGCTAACTTCTTCCACTTAACAGCTTAAGCCCCAGCACGAGACTTCTCCCCGTGAGACGGGCGAAGCTTCTCCTCCTCCTCGACTGACATTCCTGAGAGTTCAAATTGCTGTCAGACCTAATAATCAAAAAAAAGGGGGGGGGGGAAAGAGAAAAAGGAAAAGGAAATACCAAAGTCCTCCTCACGAGCTTCGTCGTCTGCATGATCTCCTCCTGAGGCCTCTTCGCCAGAACTAAAGACCTCCTCTTCACCCTCGTCCGGTCGATGAGTCTTGCAGCGCTTCCTCTGTGCCCGAGCAGCCATCTGAATCGTCTGAGTGTCAGCCTGAGAGGTCTCTTCGACCACTAACTCGGCAATGAGCTTCACGTGGACATGCTTGTTAGCTACCAAGAGCCACCTACAATATAAAAATGTCGACTCCAGCTGGCGGTCAGCACCCGGGAGGCTAAACCTAGTGCCAGTACACCCCGTCACGCTCCATAACCATGCTCGGACGCCGTCCACCAATACGCCGTGAATCTAGAGCCGCCGATTCGGATTCCCAACATAAAGTTGGTCATAACCAAACTGGCGGGCGAATCGACAAGGGAGATATGGCTCGATGAAGCACTCGTCTCTCACCTGAAAGGTGAGGTAGCCCGGCCTGATGTTCATCAGCCAATTAAAGCAGCCAACATCAAGTGAAGTCCAGTTCGCCCTCGGCCTCTCCTCGTCAATCAGAGACTCGCCGTACTGACCGGAGAATCACGGAAAGCATCTGGAAAAGACCCAACCCTTATGAATCTGCAGCTACTTCTGTATCTCTACGAATCCACGCCCCTTCTATTTGCAATTCTCTAACAACTGCAATAAGGGGGTGGATGGATCTACAAGGCCCAGTGCTGACATCATATCAGGGCGGTGAAGGATGAGCCAGACCATCAAGTAGGTGTATGGAAGCTCCACTTTAATGGGAGGAATCCAAGTCGATAGTTCGCCCTTCCCCTGAGTAAAGGCGCTGACTATCAGACGAAGCCCACGATGAATGTTAGCCACAATCACGGGAAGAAGAGAAAGTTCCTTCTTATGGGAGAGCTGAACTGCAGGATAAAGCACCTCCAATGTTGGGGCATCACCGAACTGATATGGTACCACACACTTCTTCAACCAGATTGCAAGGTAGCCGGCTAAAAGGGTAATCGGCCGGATCTGCTTCACTGCATACCACAAGAAAGTCGCAAACTTGGTCCCCGCAGGAAAACCATCCTCTGTACTGCCAAGGGTATAGGAGCTAGCACCGGACTTCCTGATCAGCTCGTTAACCTCCGAATGAGTGAGCGGTACTAACTCGCAAATTGCCTCACCATAATTGCCTTCTAGGTGCCTGAACAAATAATCTGCGAATTGCTTCAGGCTCTCCTGTGACTTCCTCTTCGCTAGTGGCTCAGCCTGTGCAAAGCAATGTGATAGTGACATGTGAGGTCCCATAAAGTGTCATAGTGGCCGGGCATGTGATCCCTCAGCTGGCCTAACTCTCAATTCGAGGGAAAGTACTCCTGATATAACATCTTCCCCATAGGTAAGCCGGAGACCCGATGCATCTCATGGAGAGCTAGCCCTAGCTCACCATGCCTGGTCAAAATGTCTTTGAGTCTAGGTCGTAGAGCTCCGATAAGGTGAAGAAGTGGTTGGCGCTGATCGCGAGCCCGTACATGGTGGCGCGGATCCCTGCATATAAGCCACAAGCACGAAGCTCCTCACCCCATCGGCTAATGACATAGTTCGTCGGATGAGTCCACCAGAGCTTATCTGAAGAATGAACCTAGCCAAAAAATCTATGACGAGGCACCAGCATCTCTTGCTCCAGCTTCGCAAGATGATTTTTCAAAGTCTGCGCAGCAGTAAACAGCTCATCACGGGGTTGTGTGTCTAATCCCAACACACCGGGACGTAGTCCAATAACACGGCTTCTACTCAAGCCCGAGATCACCTGGTGGGTAATGAACCCATAGTGAATATGGTCATGCTCCTCCGTCAAGCGCCACAACATATTCCGTGTCACGGCCTGGTGCCTCAACTCGATCAATGAGAGATGGCGAGGTATCCATGGGAGATATAAGGACCCTGCATCATCCTTGTGCAGCCACCGCTCACTCTCAATTAGGGCTGCATCTGGATCTTCGACGGAATCGCCGAATAGGTAGTCTGTCTTTCTCAGAGGTTGAGTGGAGCTGGTGTCCCTCACAAGCGGTGCGTCTATGATCAACAGTCTAAATACGCGAGGGCTCCCCTCAAGTACCACCTGGGTGGCCTCCTCTGACAGATCCGGTGCAAACTGAAGTGAAGACAAAATGGCGGGATCATCGCATGTAGCATAATGCTCGCCGCGGTGCCCATCAACCGCATGAGAAGAGAACGCTCTAGAGGGGTACTCAACTGAAATAAGGAAGTAGAATGGGTTAAACCTAGCCATAAAGGATATCTTGAGGAAAATATGAGGCGTTGAACTCATCTCGTAAACTCGTAAGATAGAGTCACGACCTTAAAACGGGTGAGACAATTCAAACTGCATCACGCACTCGTGAGAACAATATACCCAGTCGCATAAGTAAAGTGACGGGATACTCTGTCATACTGAATGCAAGGCGGCACGGAATCACCCCCATTAATGGCCTTAAGATAGGTGATGACCAAGCAAAACCTATCTTTTAAGTGTCGAGCCTCACAAAGGAGGATCTTGGCTCTTCCTAATCGCCTCACAAAAGAGAGCGAAGCAGGGATGCAGTATGCGTATGCATGGAAGGATGATGAAAACAACTCACTAGCGAATGAGGGAGGCACACCCTCGCGTGGCAGAGTGGTCGACTGACTCCTCGGAGCACGTGATCTCGTCAACGACATGGCGATTTGCACAAAAAATTGAACAGTCAGATGCAAAAAAGATCGGAAGATTTGAAAAGTCACAAACGTCAAAGTTGGGCTCATGGCACCACACGGCCATGGTTCCTCGGCCACGACCGAGGAACCACATGGCCATGGTGCCTCAGCCGCGACCAAGGCACCACGGGCCATGGTGCCTCAGCCATGACCAAGGCACCACGCGGTGTCTCGACCATGGCCGAGAC
>JBAKGM010019097.1:0-11274 GCA_037177215.1 Asparagus racemosus | reverse complement strand
TATATATATAGTTGTGCCATATAAATAAGCAAGTGTTAATCCCATTTCAACATCTGACACGTGTCTCAAGTAGACTACATGCCAACTCGACCCGGACACAGTGACTTCTCATCTCCCTCGAAGGCCAAGACGAAAGTCGTCTCTTCTCATCTCCCTCAATGACTGAGACAAGAGACAGTCTTTCTCACTTCCCTCGAAGGCCAAGACGAGAGGCGGTGTTCCTTGCACTTATTAAACAATAGCCAGTTATTGTCACATTAAATGCACTGACGGAGTCATCATTACCCCACCACCGAAGTCTTAATGATCTATTGGACCACATCAGCACCATAAGCTTTCTGTCACCACCACATTAATCACAATGTGACTTAGACACTCTGATATCGATACCTGTAAAACTATTAGCTAACTAAGCCGACTATACGTACTTGGCTAAAATTACCCAAATGCCCCTATCATTTCAGTATAAATAGGCACATCGCCTACTAACCAAAGGTACGCAATTTATGCACACTTAGAGAACTATATCAGTTCCTTTCTCTCCTTCATATTACAACTAACTTGATCGTCGGAGGAATTACCGAAAAACTCAACTCTAGTTCTCTAACGTGCTGCATATGTGCAGGACTCTCTTCCTATCACAGGATCAACCATCAAAGGAGATCAATGGACCCTAAGCTCTTCAAAACCAGCCCTAATCCCCACTATTAAGCATCTAACATCAATAGTTTGGCGCCCACAATGAGGCCTCTTCTTCTTTGTGCAAGATGGCTGATTCAGATCACCCAGATCAATCCTCAGTTCCTCGTACTGAAGATATGCCTAATACGGGTTGTTGCTTAGGTCTAATTGGATGAATCCGAATGAAGAGTTTCTAATTCTCTTCACCAACAGTTCGCTTCTTTCACGGACAAGCTCCTTAGTCGGATTCCCCCTCACTCTCCTCCGCAGTTTGCTGCTCCTCCTTTTGGAGAACAATCTAAGCAATAAACGCGAGAGGAACAAATTACAGATGTCATCTTGATGAATGTCACTACAAAACTAACATTTATAAATGAATATTTTCAATATCTCAGTATTCCATGTGTTATGTCAATGATTAACCTAAGTGTTAATCCTCCCTCCGAAGTCGACAGTGTCCCAGGTCAACACTAATCAATAGATTAGCCATGGCTAGCCAAGCGCGACTCGAATAGCATGGCTATTCATCCCTTTCTGAGCATGGGCGAGTCAAGACGAGCTCTCACTCGACCTCATCATTTAGGTCAACCCCCCTCATTCATTTAGAGCTAAGTCGACAACTTGCGCTGCCGACAAAAAAGGTAGTACTTGTCATCCCACATGTAGAGCCAGATCGAGAGGCGGTTTGTTCTCGAACTCCTCGCCAACAGCTGTCCATCATCATCACTACTAGTGTCACAACTCTTCGTGACTCATCATCCTCCAAACATCCTCAGTCACCATCATGTCAGATCAATGGTGACTCATCTCATCAGAACTCGACACCTGTAAGCTATATGCTGATTCAGCTGCATGTCTGCACTTGGCCAGAGTTACGCATCTACCCCTCTCAGCTGCGTATAAATATGTGCTCATCACCTACTGCCAAATGGAACGCCTTCGGGGCCCCTCGGGCCTACAGGTAAGCCCTTTCTGGCTAACTTTATCATCTACATATTCTGAACTTATTCAATTTATTGGTTCTCTACTCAAGCTCTATACTGACTTGATCGTCGGAGGAACCATCAGAGAACCTAACGCCGATTCTGTAACATGCTTATCTTGCAGCTCACTTATCCTAAATAGGGGATTAGTCATCTAAGGAGATGAGGGGGCCTACATCGTTCATATCTACCCTAAGCCCCGTCACTTATTCAGAATGATCCGCTAATCTCGTTGCTGAGTCCCAGGATATCAACAATTGGCGCCCACCGTGGGGCCTCTTCATCTCTTTTCACAAGAGCGTGTGATCTCCTATGCTCGAACTAAGGAGTTACGAAGCTATCATCACCATTTGAGATTCACGGCAGCTAAGAAATTCAGCCACTAAGTCTAAAAGGCCTGGTTTGTCACTAAATGCAAACATTTTGGAGGATACCTCTCCAATATATGGTCAAATTCAAATACTCTTATAAATAGGAGATGTGCTGTATACTAACCTATATGCGGTCCTCGCCATTCGATCTTCATCGACTCGGCCTACCCCGACATAAAGACCTTAGTACCTTTTGAGGATAAAACCAAGGCACGTCATCAATTCCTTCGACTCTGGCACAAAGAGCTTGGTACCTTTTCATGACAAAACTAAGGCACGTCATCGACTCGGCCGACTCTGACAAAAGATCTTGGTACCTATTCTGGATAAAAGAAAGGCATATCATCAATTCGGTCATCTTCGACTTGAAAGACCTTGGTACCTTTCAAGATAAAACCAAGGCACGTCATCAATTCGGTCATCTCTGACTCGAAAGACCTTGGTACCTTTTTAGGATAAAACCAAGGCGCGTCATCGACTCAATTGACTCTAATAAAAAGACCTTGGCATCATTTTCATAAGTACAAGGCACGTACCCCAAGACCTTGGTGTCATCGCGAGTAAACCCAAGGCACAAGGTTGAGTCATCGTGCTCACCGTACACAGAGCTGAGCCACCTCAACCCGAGCATATCTGAAAACTTGTACTCAAATAAAGCAGATTGCAAACTCTTAAACATAAGAACTCAATCTCAAAAATACACAGTTTAAATTAGCAAAAAATATCTTTATTCATATATGTGAAACTATTTACAATACAAAAGAAGTGCTGACAACAAAAAAGCAAAAGAAAAGAAGATACAAGAGCCCCTAAGGGGTCAAACTCAGAAGACGCACATGACTAAGAGACGTGGGTGGAGCGACACTAGGGCCAGGAGTAGGAGTCGGACTCAGAGGAGCAGTAGTAGAAGTTGCAAAGAATTTGAGTGAACCTCAGCCTCGACCTCTTCGCCTTCTCTCTCTCTCCAGGCTTACTCACTTAGCTATCATGAGCCGAGCGCTAGCCTACCTCCTTAGCCGATTCTTCACCATCCTTGTCACCATTCCCGTCACCAAGCACGAGCCCCCTCCTTGCTTCTCTATCTCCTAGAGTGTGACAAGATAGTTGGTCAACCTTAGAGGATAATGGAAGCACTTGGGATCACTTCAAAGTTCGGCTAAGAGCTGTACCTCAAGATAGTCATAGCTCGCCTTACAAGCCAACGCCACCTCCACCTTCCTGAGAGTGTTGTTGCGGTAGCCCTCAACAATCTTGAATTAGTGGGCCTCAGAATCTAGATGAACGAGGAGGCCTTGCAATGCATGGACCTTAGCGAGGGATGACTCACGCTGTCACTCTGCTCTAGTGTAGCTCGAGTGCTCTCCTGCCTCACCTTCTCGTCAGTGGTCTGCTCCTCCTTTAGCTGATCATGTAGGCTCTCAACATTCTAGTGAGCTAGTCAAGCTCACTCAAAGGCAATGGTGCTCTCTCACCTCTCGAGCTGGACCTCATCCTCAAAGAATTTTATCCTCCCATCCCGTTCGCGAAGGTCGTGTTGGAGATGACCAAGGTCCTCTTTGAGCCTGCCGATCTCTGCTAACTTCTTGCTATTCGAAGTCTTCAGGCCATCGATCATCCTCTTCTGTATCTCCACCTCCTGGAGCCATTTGTCCTCACCTCTCTTCTAGATGGCCAACTCATCCTCCTTGGTAGTCAATGCCAAGAGAGTCCTCTCGAGTTCAACCTTCTAAGCCGCCAACTCTCCTTGGAGCTTGAGGAAGGAAGTTCAGACCCACTCATATCGACCGAACAGCTCCTGTTCCACCAGAGCTCCTCGAATCATATAGCTCTTCAGGCAGTGGTGAAGGCTGACATTTGGCATCTTGCCAAGGATCTCGTCATCACAAGGAACATAGAACTGCTCAACAGCTCTGGTTTGGGTGAGTCAGGACTCCAAGACAGATCCCTTCTTGTCGAGATGCCGCCTGGGCTCATGTCTGTGCTCTTGGGGTGACTCTTTATCATAGCAGGGACCAATTCTGGAAGATCCCATCAGCAGCATTCTCAGCTCATCCCACTTCTCCATCTTAAGCTCATTAATGGATGAGGTTACTGACATCTAAAACTTTGGGTAGGAGGCACCCCTTTACTAGCTGGCTCTTTCCCCTACCGATGGACCGACTCGACAAGCGTGTCAATAGCCACCTCTCCCTCTATTAGAGCCTTGGCCTCTTTGGCCTCGGCTAGGTGGATATCAGCCCCCTCTTCTCTAGCAGGGGACCTATTGTCAATGATGACAACATCAGCTTCTTACGCTGGGATAGCAACAACTTCTTCCCCCACGGCTTGAGGAGGCGGGATCTCTGCTAGTGCTTGGCTTGTGGTATCCCTTTGAGTAGTAGAGGATGTGCCCACCTCCCTAGTAGCTTCGGCAGACCCTTGAGGGCCTTGGCTGCTCACTTTCGTTAGCCTCTTCTTCTGCTTAGACCTCTTGCCCTGGACTAAAGCAGCACTCGACCCAGTCAATCGAGCTGTTATCTCGGCCGCATTGGCATGAGTCCTCTCAGTCTCTTCAGGGGCCAAGTCAGGACAGAGGCGCTTCTTCAGCCTCGTTGGAGATCCTCCCTGAGTTCGAGTAGGTGGAGCCATCGGCGCCACCTCTGTCTCCTCCATACCCCGCGTTAGTGCAGCCGACTAAGCTTCATCATCCGCAGTAGAAGGATTTGAGGAGATGTTAGCAACTCACAGGACCGAGTTGTCGAAGAGGTTCTCAATCCAGTGAGAGACGGTGTAAGCCTTGATCATGTCGAGCACATGCTTCTCGTCGCTCTACAGTAGCCCTGGCCTCAGATCATCCTTCTTGATCTCGAGCCAACTGGAACACCCAAGATGGAGTCATCCCTAGATACCCACACAAACTTCTCCTTCCAGTCCTTATTGGACTCAAGAGTGGTGGCGATGATCTTATTACCCCCGAGACCTAGAGATAGTAATGGCCATCCTGCTGACTTACCTTCACGCAAACGAGGTGACCAAGGATCCTCAAGGTTGGGCTGACTTCTAACCAGTGGCAGATGACAACGTATCCCACCAAAGTGGTGCTGGAATTCGACTTCATCTGCGATGGCGACACCCCTAGTGCTTCGAAGACGCGGCAGAGGGAGGGATGCAATGGCAGGTGCAGTCCATACTCTAGGTATTTGAGGTACACCGGAGCGATGATGTTGCCATGATCATACACCGCCTGCGTGCAGGCCGGGCCGTCAGGGCAAATGCCCTAGGGATGTCGTACTTGTCGTACAGAGCCTCAAGCTATGACAACGGCACCTGGGAGTGAAACTTTCGCAGCTGGTTAATTCGGGCCTCATTCCTAGCAGTCGAATATGAAGATGCCAGCAGATCTAAGAGTTCACCAGAGAAGAATGTATGGAGAAGATTGGAGTTTTTCACAATGAAAGAGTTCAGAATTTTCGAGAGCAACAATCTCTCCCATCTCGCAGCAGCCGTATTTATAAGCAGCAAGGGTGACAGGTGGCAAGATCGCAATGGTTGACTCAGTTCTGAGCTAACGACTAGGATCATTCCCAGAATACGAGGCGACCGCTCCAGAACCGAAGCGCCTCTGGCTTTGATTGGCCCGCAATCCTCACATGAGGATTGAGGTGGCAGCAGCTCAAGATCTTCGACGACGTCAGTAACGTCAAATTTGAAGAGACTCTTCAGCAACACCTCATAAATACACCTCGAGACCTAGCCAGCTACAGTTCTATTTCACTCAGACTCGGCTACCCTGAGTTCGAGCGAAAGGGGCCAATGTTATGTCAATGATTAACCTAAGTGTTAATCTTCCTTCCAAAGTCGACATGTATCCTAGGTCAACACTAATCAACATATCAGCCAGGCCCTAGCCAAGGGCGACTCGGATAGCATGGCCATTAGTTTCTTTCCAAGCAAGGCTAAGTTGAAACGAGTTCTCACTCAACCTCATCATTTGGGTCAACCCCCCTCATTCATTCAGAGCTAAGTCAACAACTTGCGAGGCAGACAAAAAAAGTGGTACTTATCATCCCGCCTGTAGAGCCGGATCGAGAGGCCGTTTGTCCTCGAACTCCTCGCCAATAGCTATCCATCATCATCATTACTAGTGCCACGAGTCTTCATGACTCATCATCCTCCGAACCTCCGTAGTCGCCATCACATCAAATCAATGGTGACTCATCTCATCAGTAGTCGACACTTGTAAGCTATTTACCAATTCAGCTGCATGTCTGGACTCGACTAGAGTTACGTATCTACCCCTCTTAGTTAGGTATAAATATGGGCTCATAGCATATTGCCAAAAGGATCACCTTCGGGCCCCCTCGGGGTCATAGGTACACCATTTCTGGCTAACTTCATGATCTACATATTCTGAACTTATTCAGTTCATTGATTCCCCACTCAAGCTCTATACTGACTTGATCGTCGAAGGAACTACCGGAGAACCCAACTCCTATCCTCTAATATGCTTATCTTGCAGTTCTCTTATCCTAAATAGGAGATCACCCATCGAAGGAGATGAGGGGACCTACATCATTCATATCTATCCTAAGCCCCGTTGCTTATTTGGGATTATCCGCTAATCTCACTTCTGAGTCCCAGGACATCAACACTATGTTTTGCAGTACTACAAAGACCTTGGTATGATCTTCTTGAATAAACCCAAGGCATGTACCCAAGACCTTAGTGTCATTTTGAGTAAACCCAAGGCATGAGGTTGAGTCGTCTACAACTTGGTCAACTCTGACATGTAAAACCTTGGTATCCTTTCAAAATGAAACCAAGGCTCGTCTCCAACGTAAGACCTTGGTACCCTTTCAGAATAAAACTAAGGTATGCCATCAACTCGATTGTCTTAGACTCAAAGACCTTAGTATCATCTTCATGAATAAACCCAAGGCACGTACTCAAGACCTTGATGTCATTTTGAGTAAGCCCAAGACGTGAGGTCGAGTCATCTTTAACTTGGTCAACTCCGACAAGTAAGACCTTTGTATCCTTTCGGAATAAAACCAAGGCACGTCTCCAACATAAAACATTGGTATCCTTTTGAGATAAAATCAAGGCACGTCATCAGCTCGATCATCCTCGACTCAAAGACCTTGGTATCATCTTCATGAATAAACCCAAGCCACATACCCAAGACCTTAGTGTCATTTCGAGTAAGCCCAAGGCACGAGGTCGAGTAGTCCCCAACTTGGTCGACTCTGACACATAAGACCTCAGCATCCTTTCAGAATAAAACCAAGGCAAGTCTCCAACTTGGTCGACTCCGACATGTAAGACCTCAGTATCCTTTTAGAATAAAACCAAGGTGAGCCTCCAATTTGGTCGACTCCGACAAGTAAGACCTTCATATCCTTTCAGAATAAAACCAAGGCATGAAGCTGAGTCATCTCGATCTAAGAGCTTCTCAAGACATAATCTAGGTGTTGGTGTCCACCAGAATGCCCCTAAAATTTGAAGAAGAACTTACACTCAGTCAAAGCAGATTGCAGACACTTAAACGTATAAGAATGCAATCACAAATGTACACAAGTCAAATTGACAAAAAAATGGAACCTTTTTCATTCATATATTCAAAGCACTTACAATACAAAAGTATTAAAAAAAGAAGAAAGGAGATACATCAAAGTTCCTGAGGAGCCAGACTTGGATCGCGGGCTGAACCCAGATCTAGGGCCGAGCCCAAAGCTTGAGTAGAACTTGGGGCCGGAGCGATACTGGGAGTCATAGTAGAACTCGAGATTGGAGGAGCAACAGCAGCAGAAGTCAGCAGAGAAGATGGCCGAGACTCAGACATAACCGCTTGGTCCTCTCCTTTTCAGGCTGGCTCACCCAACTATCACGAGATGAATCTCTACCCATCCTCTTCATTCGATCTCCTGGAGGGCACTAAGGCAGTTAGTCACTCGAGGAGGATAGTGGAATCACTCTAGGTGAACCTTGAGATCGACCACAAGCTACGCCCTCATGAAGTCAAACCCGGCCTCACATGCCAGTGCCACCTCTACCTTCCTAAGGGTACCCTGGCGATACTCCTCGACGATCCGATAACGGTAATCTTCAGAATCCAAATCATCGAGGCGGCATTGTATCTCCTGCCTCTCTGCACGGGACGACTCACAGTGTCCCTCCAACTCCTTCCTCAGTTTCTCATGAGCGATCTCTTCCTCCTTCAGTCGATCCCTCAGCCCCTTAGCATCCTAGCAAGCCACTCGAGCTCGCTCAAAAGCATCGGCACTCTCCCGCCTCTCAACCTCAATCTCCTCCTTCAGATACCTTATCGTGTTATCTCACTCACGAAGCTCCTGCTCGAGGTGACTAGGTTTTCTTGAAGCTTTTTTACTTGGGACGACTTTCGGCTGTTTGAATTAAGCAAGCCCTTTATTTTGTCATCCCCGATCTCAACCTCCTGCTCCAGCTTGCCCTAGCCTCTCTTCCAATAGGCCAACTCCTTTTCCTTTGCAGCTAGTTTTAGATCGACCGCCTCCTAAGCTGCCTTCTCGGCTTCTAACTTTTCCTAGAGCTTGAAGTAGATCTCCCGGATGTGCTCAAAGCGCCCAAACAGCTCTTGCTCCACCAAAGCCCCTTGAACTAAAGTAACTCTTCAGGGTTTGGTGGAGACTACAGTCAGGCATAGCATAGAGGATCTCATTGTCTTTAGGCAGTAGGAACTAATCCAGGGCCCTAGCTTGGGTCGTCCTTGATTCCAAAACTGACCCCCTCTTGTCGAGGTGCCGCCTGGGGACGAATCGATTTTCCTCTAATGGCTCCTTGTCATATCTCAGGCTGACTTCACCCCATCTACAACTTTCTCAACCCCTCCCAGACCTCTAGTGGAAGTTCATTAATGCGGTGGGGGAAGGGCCACCCAAGACTATCTCTCTAGGTAAGAGGCACCTCTTCCTCTACAGGCTCCTTGCCTGATCGTCGAGCCGACTTGGCTGAGGCTACAAAGGCTGCTTCTGTCTCTGATTGAGCCTCAACCTTCTCAGTCTCAGCTGCGACAATCTTAGTCCCCTTATCTTATATAGGGGACTCTTCATCAATGACAACAACATCTGTGGACTTGGCCTGTGGAGTCTCCTTGGCCGGAATGACAGAAGCTCCACCCTTAGCAGCTTTCGGGGGGGAGCGACTTCTTGCTTGGAAGTTGAGTAACCACACTCTTTTGTGTAGGAATGCTCGCCGCAACAGCATCACCTCCTCTCTTTTTCAGACCTCTTGACCTGAGCAGTTGCAGAGCTTAGCCCAGCTAGTCAAGTCGTAATCTCGGCCGCATTAGCCTCTATCTTCTCGGCCTCCTCAAGGGCCAAGTCAAAGAGAAGATGCTTCTGGGGCTTCGCCAATGGTCCTCTTTGAGATTGAGTTGGGGGGGGCTATCGGGGATGTCTCGGGCTCCTCCAACAGCACCAAATAGCTGCTCGAGTCTCATCATCCTCAGTCAGAGGAACTTGAGAAATGCTGACAACTTATAACATCAAGTTGTCAAAAAGGTTCTCACATTGATGGGAACCAGTGTAAGACTTTATCTTGTCGAGCGCTCGCTTCTCCTCATTTGATAGCAGACCAAGCTTCAGCACATCCTTATTGATCTCGCACCACGAGGGGCATGCCAAGATAGCGTTGGCTCCAAAGACCCACACGAATCTCTCCTTCCAGTCCTTGTTAGATTCAGGGGCATTAGAGACAAGTTTGTAGCTGCCCAAGATTTGAAGATAGTAGTGACCCTCTTGCTGATTAACCGTCACACTAGGGAGATGACTGAGAATTCTCAGAGTCGGCTCAACCCCCAGTCGGCTGCAGATGACGACAAACTCCCCCAGAGTAGCTATGGAGTTCGGCTTCATCTGTGACGGCAAAACTTCTAGGGCTTCGAAGACGTAGCGAAGCAAAGAGTGGAGCGAAAGACGCAGGTCGTACTCCAAGTGCTTGATATACACCTGAGCAATACTATCGCCATGATTGTACACGGCCTGACCTTTCTCTGGCACCGATAGAGTGAACGCCCGAGGGATGTCAAACTTATCATAATAAGTCTCTAGCAACGCTGATTGCACCTTTGAGTGGAACTTTCGGAGATGATTGATCCGAGCCTCGTTCTGAGCCACTAAAGAGGAAGATGCCATTGATTTGATGATTGCCGGAGAATGACGAATAAGATGGCCAAAACACTCTAGGGTTTCAAAAGCAAGTAAAATTTCCCCATTTAAAAGTGGCCGTATATATAGGCAAAAGAGCCGACACATGTCGAGATCCTAAAGGTACACACTGCTATTGACAGAGGGTTGGATGGATCCCCTAAAATCGAGGCAACCGCTCGGTAACTGAAGTGTCATTCACTTTAACTGGCACGAAATCTCCGTTTGGAAAAAGAGGCGACGCCGGCACACGATCTTTTTTGATGTCAAAACGTCGCATGAACAGCGACCCGTAAATAACCCCTCATAAATACGCCTCGAAACCCAAACAAGCAATAGTTCAATTTCACTCAGACTCGGCCACTTAAGTTCGAACGAAAGGGGCCAGTGTTGTGCCATAGAAATAAGTAAGTGTTAATCCATTTTAACATCAGACACGTGTCTTAAGTAGAGTAGACACCAACTCGACCCGGACACAGTGACTTCTCGTCTCCTTTGAAGGCTAAGACAAAAGGAGTCACTTCTCGTCTCGCTCGATGGCCGAGACAAGAGACAGTCTTCCTTGCCTCCCTCGAAGGCCGAGATGAGAGGCGGTGTTCCTCACACCGCTTAAAAGATAACTAGTCATTGTCACATTAAATGCACTGGTTGAGTCATCATTACCCCACGCCGAAGCCTTAACGACCTATCAGACAACATTGACACCTTAAGCTCTCTGTCACCACCGCATTAATTACAATGTGACACGGACTCTTTGATATTGACACCTGTAAAAGTATTAACTGACTAAGCCGACTGCATGTATTCCGCCAAAATTACCCGAGTGCCCCTATTATTTTAGTATAAATAGGCACATCGCCTACTAACCAAAGGTACGCAATCTTATGCACACTTAGAGAACTATATCAGTTCGTTTCTCCCCTTCAAATCATAACTAACTTGATCGTCGGAGGAATCACTGGAAAATCCAACTCTGATCCTCTAACATGTTGCATATGTACATGACTCTCTTTCTATCAGGGAATTAGTGATTAAAGGAGATTAATGGACCCTAAGCTCTTCAAAATAAGCCCTAAA
>JBAKGM010019096.1:0-11274 GCA_037177215.1 Asparagus racemosus | reverse complement strand
ATATGAATTAAAAGTTGAGATATAATAGCATTTAAATGTACGGATTGGATGATATGACACATGTCAAAAATTTTAGAGAAGGAGGAAGATGAGATATCATTCTCTGGTGAGTTTTTAAACTTTTTAGTTTTGTTTTAATGTATACCCTAGTAAAAGATTGATAAAGAAGACTTGTGTAACTTCATAGTCAATATAAGAAGATTTGTGTAAGTTCATAGTAAAATCTGCCAAAATCAGATATGAATATGCATGGATAGGAGAGAAACACTTAAGTGAAAAAATGAGTCCTACTGATAATATTAGAGAATATATGAACCATGTTATACAAGAGCTATTTAAATAATAGAAAATTTCTTGAATGAGAGTTCAATGTGTTTGATATATGTAAGTATAACTCTGGATCTCCAAAATTAGTCGTAGATCCACCAATCGAATGCACAAATAATTTCAGTTATATGACCTATATATGTATACCCAGATATGAGAATTTTGATCTAGATATTGAACTTATGTTTGTCTTGGTATCTTTGTCCTACCAAAACTATAAAAAGTATATCCATATTTAATATCCATAGCAATCCTATCAGATACAAATATGAATATATCATTGGATATTTGTATACTTCATCCCTAAAAAATGTATCCAATCAATTATACCAGCAAGATAAGCAAAAATCTCTTTGAAAAGTTAAGACGTGAGAGAATTGTTCTACCTACTTCATCCCTAAAAAATGTATGCAATCAATCGTACCAACAAGATTAGTAAATATATCTCTGAAAAGTTATGACATGAGACAAATGTTCTACCTAATATCTCTGAAAAGTCATGACATGAGACAAATGTTCTACCTACTTCATCCCTAAAAAATGTATGCAATCAATTGTACCAACAAGATTAGTAAATATCTCTCTGAAAAGTTAAAACATGAGAGAATTATTCTCCCTAGGAGACATCTTCGTAAAGCTCTCCTTCCTCATGTAGTCATCCTCATTAAGATGGAAACATAGAAATTTCTGATTAAAAAAAATCAAATTGCTCTATTTTCAGCTCAAATAAAAACCGAGACAAAACATTTCACTAATAAAGAGACATAACCCCTTCAAGGCTTCAACTGCTTATTTGATTAGGCTATGTACCTTAGTTTCATTGACTACCCAAGTCCTTAAGGTTAAGCAACACACCGTCATTTTATAGTTACAAAATAAATTCAGTACCTTGAACAACCACCTGAAAGTATGATTCAATAAATGCCAAATGTTTTCCTCAAAGAAGTTAGGTTGATAGTGGCGTGTGAGAGGTATTTGGCAAATAACTAGGTAATATTACAAAGGCAAAATAACCAAATCGTATATTCTGAAGTCCAATGAATAAAATTCATTAGGGGTTATTAGGAGTGGTCAGAGTAGTACATGAATTCACAACACTCATGTAGACCATAGCATACAATCTAGGTGGATTTCACGTGCAATGCACATGGTAAAAAATTTTACATTTATTTTAACTTGATAATTTTATTTAGGGAATGTTGTTGTAAAAATTTATTGAATGTAAACAATAGAGCAAACATATGGACATAAGCTAAAAATTCACAATGTCTGAAAATTCCTTAAGCATTTCAGATAAATTATCAAGTTTAATTCTGAGATCAATAATAGTTGCTAAATAAAAATAAATGATATATTTTCAAAATATTTTTTTAAACTTACACTCCTTATCCAGTATGCAACCTGCAAGAAAGTCGTGAATTCTATATTCCGTAAATAATTAAGCAATATTATTAAGATGATAAAGCACTAATTGAATAGTAGAATAGAGAACTCCAGTAAGGGTTCTGATTGCTGCCTCAAACTTCTCAAGGAAATGACAGAAAACTTCGTAAAGATTCCACTTGTAAGATGTTATGGAAAGATCAGATAGATGTTTAGGTTCAATAAATGCATCAATGACTTTTTGGTAAGGGATGACATCACTAAGCATTTTGTAAGTAGAGTTCCATATTGTCTTAACATCAATCTCTAGAACTTTTCTCATCAAGCCGTAAACATTGCAATACTCCTTAAATGACTGTTTTCTTTGACCACTACCTCTCATAAAAGTGATAAACTATTTTAGTTTCTGTAAATATTGATCAAGATATTTTATTCCATCTTGTACATAAAGGTTAATAATATGACAGACACATCTAATATGGAAAAAATTACCCTTCATTATCAAATTCAGAATTTCTCTCAACTTTAAAATTGATGATGTGTTCTCTGAAGCATTATTAAAAGATACAGAAAAAATTTTCCTCTCTATCCCATAGTCATGACAAGTTTGTGAAATTGCATCACGAATGCCTTGTGCACTATGCGGATATTCAAACCTCTTGAATGACAAATTTTTTTTTACAAAATCCAATTTTCGCCAATATAATGTGAAGTAACACAAATATAATGATTGTGATTGAGAGACTCCCAAAAATCAGAAGTCAAAGTGATAATCATATTTTTATTACAATTTTACACCCTCATTATCTATTTTATATCAATAAATATGTCACTAATAACATGGTTTATCTTAATTTGCATGTTAATGAAGAATAAACGAATAAAAGATAAAAAGAACTCAAATTTCCTCATTTTTAATCTTTTATTGAAGCCCATTGAAGCCCAGGATCAAGCTAAGCAACATACAGAAATCGAAGAAACAAGGATCCAATATGAAAAGAAATTAAGTCAAAATCATGTTCAAGATATTAGCCATAAAGAAACGATGATATCTCTCAATCCGGAAGGTGGAATTTAACATATAATATATGAAAATTGCCTAGCTCGATGAGATAGAGCTATCTGTATTTTTAGAATTTTACAATTCTAATAGATCGGCCCACTGATTGGCCAATCGGTCGGCCAACTGATTGGTCAACCGATTGACTGACCAATTGGGTTGTAACAAACTTGTTTTGTGACTAAGATTTAATCCTTAGAGCCCAAGTAAAATCTAATAGTTCTTGTTACTTGCTGAAGGCTATAAATAGGAGTAGAGGGTGAGGAGTTTGAGTGTGAAATATTTTGTAAAAACTCTATTTGAAGAGGAGGGTTACTCTTAATTGAGAAAACCTTCTAAATTTGTAACTTTTGTTGCAATTAATAAAAAATATTTTCACCCATTCATATTTTCTTTTCTTCTCTTTGTCCAAGGATGAAAAAAGGATGAATATGAAGATAACATGAAGATGAGGGTTTATTTTTTATTCTTTTCTTTTCTTGTAATATTTTCGTTTCATACTTGCTTAATTAATACTTTATAGAGTAGATTTATATTCATGCCTTTACTTTTATTATTTTAATTCATGTCTTTACTTTCTTGTATTTATTTTATTTTCTTTAATTTACCTTGAGGGTAGAACCCTCTAGGAAAGTGCCCTTTTCTAAATGTGAAGCTAATATTTATGGAAATTCTAGAAATTGTTTGAAACTAGTTTTATATCCTAGTTATTCACACAAGATTGTGATTAGCTAAGTGGATCTATTCTAGATTCTTCATATCTTTAATTAATCCTCCATATTTTACATTCTTGATCTTTCTCTTTATTCTTATTTTATTTATTTATTTATTTTATTTTTTTCACCTTATTCATCATTCTCTCTCCTCTGTCAATCTTGTTTTGCTCTTATTTGCACATATTCACAATCTCTCATATTCTCTCTACAAACACATTCATCACAGTTCTAATTGTCACACACAACTTGTGGACCGATCTTGATAAACTTGATAAATTCCTACAACACCTTTTTCGTAGGATTGATTACTTTTTATACTATAACTTGATAGTCGTGCACTTACAACTTTAGCTTCACACTTATTTACCTATCAAGTTTTTGGCGCTGTTGCCATGGAATGGTGTTTATAAATAAAATTTTTCTATTTTGGTTTTTTAATTTGTGTGTTTTCTTGTGAAGGAACCACTTTGAAGATTGAAGATTGAAGATTGAAGATTTGCCTTAAAAAGACTTGGATGCTTTTGTGTGGGTAACTCCTCTTTTTATTATTTTCAATTCCAACCCTTTTAGTTAGTTTCTCACAATTAGAGATATTTAGGACCTAAAAAGAAAAAAATATTTTACTTTCGTCAACCATAATAAAAATTCATCTTCCACTTGGACATTTACTAACAAAATAATAAATTCAAAATCTCTTTTTCTCACATCTATTTGATTGTTAGCTTTAATTAAAAAATAAAAAGATTTTATTTTATTTCATTTTATTGTTTGTATTCTTTTGTAGTTGCTTTTAATTCTTAGGGTTGCATTGCATATAATAGTAGGAATTCACCAAAGTGATTTGAGTATCTTGATTTGACACTCACTTGAAAATATTCTTAAGGACAAAAACCCACTAATCAAGATAACATGAGGGATGTCATCATCTTTTTCTTAGCCCACAAATTACTAATTCCTCACTACACAAACCCAGGCCTCTTAAAACTCATTGGACATTGACCCCCAAGGATTCGAGCTCATTAAGGAATAATAAATCCTTAAGTGAACTAGTTCAAGTTTACTTGAATCGGTTGGTGTCTAAGGCAAGTTTTAGGGGTCGCGTAAAGCACTCCGCAAGAAACGAGATGCTTAATTAATTTTTGATCACCCTCTAGTACTATCCTTACCTGGCTAACTGACCGAGTAAACTTTAATCTTTTCACTAAAAGAGTTTTTGGTTAGGAGTCTAGTGAGTCTAGGTTTAAACATAGAATTTAAAGTGATTGACACAAGAGATTGCATTAATTTATTTTAGTTAGGTTTTTCCTTTATCTTTCTCCTTTTTTTTATCATCTTTTTAATCTTTTAGAATTTTTTACCTCTTAAAAGAAACTAACTTGTAATTTTCTAAGAATTCTTTTTGTATATACAAAGAATTTATAAAATAAAGATAAAAACTACTTACATTTTGGGGCAATTTAAATACTAATTAAAAGAAATTTTAGACCAGGAAATAATATACCCATAGTAGCAGTATTATTAGATAATAGGATTGTATCAAGTCTATTTCATTCGGCAATAGCAATGATTAGAGGAAACCTATACCCAGACCTGTTTTAAATGCAGACAAAAGGGACACTTTGTAAATGTATGTTATAGTAATAAAAGGGTTTAAATAATATAAGATGAGCAAAGTGAATATGAGGTTTATCGAGATCAGAAATAAGTGAAAGTATAAATGTAAATGATTTAGAATTTGAACTATCATGTGTGTGTGTGTGTGATGACTCAAATAGCATGACCTATGGTATAGAAGAATTCACTGAATCAAATTCAGAAATTTCCTAAATTTTTGACAAAGAAGAAATATATCCAATTTTTATGAATCAAGAGGCTTCAAATGAAAACAACATATTTGAAGTTATAGTAGATAATAACTTATATGAAGCCCTAAGTACAAGTTGGTCTTCAGCCCCTCAACAATTAGAAGAAATACAAAACAATTTATGGAAATTATAAACTGGAAGGTTTATATAGGATCAGAGGAGTAAAAAAAATGGTTAGAAGAATGCTACCAAATAATAGATATATATTTAAAATAACTGAGAGAATACAACCCAATTATAGTATCACACTACATGAAAAACAAATATTACAATACTCAATGTTATATGTTAAAATGAAAGAAATAGAGTTTCCACCAGATACTGATGCCCTATCTATACAGTGCAGACATATAAGGATGGTTTCTTAAACACTATAAGTTCCATACAAAAAAGATGAAGATCTGCTATCCAACATAGCACAAGATCCAAATCTAGTCTTAATAAATTATAAATACACCCCCAGAAATCCCCCAACTTTACCTAAATTAAATAAACTAAGTCTAAATGCATGGAACCCAAATATACAAATAAATAGAGAAAACAAAAAAGAAATAACCCGAGTAATGAAAATTGAAGGAAACGAAATAGTATTAGCTCCATACAAAAGTAAAAGCTTTAGAGAATATAATAATACTTCTGAAGCAACTAATTCAAGAAGACCTAGTTTTCAATTAGCTAAAGAATATGAAAAACTCTTAATAAAAGAAAATGATACAATATCAAAAGATCTAATAAGCGAAAGTAATTTACCTCTACATTATATGGATGAAGCTTCAGAAAGCACTCTATTTAATGAAGAAGAAGAAGAAAGAAAAAGAAAAGTAAAAGAATATTTAGAAAATCTATCTCTTAAGTTTAATACACCTCATTTTTATAATACAGATAATGGATTTTATACATGGATAGTAATACAATTAACACCAAAACATTTTATAAAGTTTATGAAATAATAGACAAGGAAGCAAGTTCAAATCTACTAGTTATAAACCAATCTATTGAAGAATATATAATACAAGAAAAATCAATTACTATAGATTCATTTAATAATACCCAGAGAGTTATAAAATAATCATTAGAATATCAATATTTATGGTTCAAACAACCAAATAATACATGGTTTAAAATTAAAAATACAAGCAAAATATCTATAGAAAAAAGTAAAACAAAAGAAACAGCTGATTTACTAATAGGAACAGCTTTTTAAAAACAATTTAAACCATATATGTTTATTAAAAACATTAAAGCATAATAATAATAAAAGTATTCAATGCCTAACTGAATAAAATAAAAGATTTGTCAAGTTTTCTTGATACTTATACTAAAATAGAAGACTTAATCGATCTAGAAAATTATATTCCCTACAACATTTATGCTCTTGTTGACACAGGAGCTCAAACTAGTATTATACATCCCCATATGTATCCAAAAAATATTATAGAAAAACAAACAAAAATTTTACGGGAATAACGTCAAAAACTAATTGTAATCAAATCATAGAAAATATGACTGTTGAAATATTTGATGTAAAAGCAAAAACATATAAAAAAAACTAACCACAAATCTAGTTTATGTAGTTGAAAAATTAATGGTAGATTTCATTATTAGAATGGATGCACTAAATAAATACGAACCTATAATCATATGAAAAAATATTATAGAAATAAAAGATATAACAATAGTGAAAGTAAAAAATAACATATGTCTAATGGACATAGGAATACCCATATATAAAGAGCATTCCTTAAAATTTTAAAATTCTAAGGAAATCAATGAACAATGGATTATAAGATATATAAATTCTATGAACGAATTATATTCAGAAAATCATTTAAAAGAATTTAATAGAAGTCCTAGATATACATCTATAAAATTAAAGAAAAACACCCGATTGTTTAAATGAAACCTTTAGTATATAATGAAAAAGACATTCTAATAATGAAAATTGGGTTTATTGCATCCTAATTTTGATTATCAAATATATCTATCAAAATTAATTTTAATGTTTAACAATTATATTAAAATTTCTCCATTTTCTGATTAAATTTCATATTTAATTCTTTAATTTTCTAAGAAAATTTTGTCCTCTTAACCTCTAAAGCAAAGATTTTCACTAAATTTTCATCTCTTGTTTCATAAATTTCTGATCATAAGTAGTGATATTTAAGAAGTTTAGGCATCTTAGGTATTTTTCAAATTTGGTATTGCTTTTCTAAACTTTTTTTTATTTATGATAAAGTATCATCTTTTTAACCTTAAATTTCTGATTAAATTTCTTATTTTAATCATTACATTCCTGCTCATATGTAGTTTACCTCATAAAATTTCTGATCAAATTTCATATTTTAATCTTCAAACTTCAAATTTTATAATTCAAACTGTAATTTTAAAATTTTAGGTGAAATAGGTATTTTTACATCTAAATAATTCTTCTATACATTCTTTACTATCTGATCATATGTTAAAATTTTTAACATCTAATCAATTTTCATCTTTTTTTCCTTAAAATTTTAAACAATTTTCTAATTTTAATCCTTACATTCCTGCTCATAGTTAGTTCACCTGACCAATCACTCAAATATATAATTTTGTTTGTAGGTGATGATATTCAACCTTACATAGAAGATCAAAGGTTCTGAGCATTTAAGGACATCTGTGTAAGTTATAAATGAATCTTTATTTCCTATATTACCTGTATACATGTAAATTTTTTTTTATAATATTTACTGTAGTGGTAGTCAAAGTTCACCGTAGACTGAATATTTAAAGGTGGTATAAACTGCAGTAAATTATACTATGATATGAATTGCCATTTATTTGTATAAATGACATGCATTATGATATCTAAATGCTGATGACGTGTGTACAATATATACTAATGTTACTGGTGAGCAATAGATATTTAGAAATTCGATTACCTTCTATAGAAAGTGAGTTGTAGAGATTCTCTATATTCAGTAACGTAGAGGGACTCTATCATGCATAACTAGTACGAAATTCAATGTACTATTATTTTCAACAACTTCAGATAATCCCATTTATATAAGAAGGTGGAGATACCGTGGATGTTACTTGATCTATATACTCTTGAAAAAAGCCAAAATTGAAAGACAATACATGCATATATTCTGTAAAGCTAAATTTTACCAACACCTACCTGATCCATTACATATGAAACCATGTCAGGAGAAAATAATCAGTGAGGAGTACAGCTATGACAGGGAAGAATAGAGAAAGAAGCATGAGAAATATTTCAGGGGTCTAAATGAAAAACAAAGAAAGTTTATGACTCTATAATTAAGTCGGTATATACCAAAAAAGGAGGGTTATACTTTCTCTGTGGCCATGGTGGCATAGGGAAAACATATGTTTGGAGAACAATCATCTCACGTCTAAGATCAGAAAGGAAAATAGTTTTGCCAGTAGTTTTATCTCCAAAAATAACTTACCTGGAAACAATATTGATATGTAAATGGATTAGCATAAATATGTCTTTCGTCTTAAAATTAGTTTATGATACATACATATTATCCATATATATACATATGGATGTAAAAAAAATCAACGAACTTTATATGTAATTTCTTTTATTTATTTATTTTGGGATAACCGAATACTTTTCTTTAAAAAGGATTGGCATAAATATGTCTTTTGCCTTCAAATTAGTTTATGATACAAACATATTATCCATATACGTATGAATGTATAAAAAATTCAATGAACTTTATTTCGGACTACGGCTTTCAGTATTAGGAGATCTTTCTTACTCGCTAAAATTATGAAGTGCATATACTAATGAAATTAAATCTTGATGCAGGAACTGGTATTCAGCCTTCGATAAAGAAGCGTAAATTTTGGACGCATAGGATCATCTGTGTACGGTAAAATCAGTTTCCCCTGGGAATTGTAATATACATGTTAAATTTGTACTATGTAATTTGTTGTAGTAATAGGCAAATAAAGATTTTAATATTGACTATTTAATATTAATTTACCCATCACGCTTTGATTGTTTTTACTAAGTATAACTCATGTTAATAACTGTTATTGTTAGAAACAGGATGATGTTTGTACTAAAGCAAACATAATGATATTTGTACAAATCAAGTACATTTTCTTTATAATTGTCGTTACTATTTTCCTACCATCATGTGTATAACTTTAAATTGTGTGTTATCGAATTACTTACTATATCAATTCCTAAAGAAATAATGACAACTCAAAAATGAAAGTTCTTGATATTTGGGGTCCATCTTTCACATTGATGATTTTAAATCTATCACGTTCTGACAGAGAAAATGGATGAAGTTACATTGAAGATAACACTTGGAATAGTTTGTGAAATCTGATATTATTTACTTCATCATACCAAAGAGAAAATTTAAGATGGAAGAGTTCACAGTGGAGCAACAAAATAATAGCTTGATACCCAAACAACAGGGGCCAAACAACAGCGCAATAGGTAGCACACATGGTAAGTATGATTTATTTACGAATTGTTTTAGTGTTGTTAAGAAATTCATATGTTTTAGACTTTCACGCTAACTATTATCTAATTTAATAGCAGAACATGATCCTGAAAAAATCTTATTATTGAGACAATTAAAACGGAAGTTAAGAAATTGTGAATTATGTAGAATAGATTATGGATTGCATCAACTGGAATCTGCATGCTTTGAGAAGTCTAATGAGTCAGATTTACCCCAAGGCTATAGGATGAAAAGGTGTAAGAGCAAGAGAATAAAAGAAAGCATCAGCAGCATAAATGTTGACGATACATGTGACAGAACCAGCCTAATAATAAAAGGCATCAATCTTCTTTGTTCATTCCTTTGAATTAGCATTTGTTATATCATGCTGTTATTATGTTTTTAATGAAGAAATTGTTGACAATTGCAGCTTAACACAGTGATATAACACAGTGATATACAGAACTTTGGCAAACCAACTATCATCTGCGAGTATTGTCACGCTACGTTGTGCTATGAAGAAAGAGCAGAGAAATCTTGGAATCCAAAGCAACCTTCTTTTACTATATGTTGCAACAAAGGACGAGTGAAGTTTCCTCTTCTTAAAGAACCTCCGACATTTCTGAAAGATTTGTTATATCCTGGTGGAGGCACAGAAGTTCAAAATTCATATACAGTATAAGGTCATACAATGCAGTGTTTTCTTTTACATCAACCGGCGGCACAGTTGACTTTTACATCAACCGGCGGCACAGTTGACAATACTTTTCCGACTAAATGGCCAAAATCATCATCGTATAGGTTCACTAAAACCTATACCTGGTGGCATTCTGAAGTTTTGTCAACTTTATATTTATGACACAGATAATGAAGTATCTAACAGAATATCATCTGTTAATGGTGCTAATTCAGTTGATGAGAGAATCGTTAGGGGACGACTTCAAATTTTAGATGTTCACAATGTTTTGGTCCAATGTTTTAGAATGGTATGGGATAGAGTTGAGGAAGATGCATTGGAAACAGTTAGGTTGGTCATAATTGCCTCAAGAAGTGGTGATGGTTGAGAACAAAACATGCCAACTGCTACAGAGATTGCTAGCTTAATTGTTGGAAATATCGAAGAAACTATTGGTATGAGAGACATTATTGTCGAGGTTCATAAATTAGGATTGTCGAGAATTAGTGATCTTCATCCAAGCTTCATGGCGATGCTGTTGGGCGCAGAGTTCACGCCCACACGCCGCGGAAGCGTCATCTCCTCTGAGAGAAGCTCCTGAGTTATATTCCCGTCTCACAAAGGAAACAAGAATAGAAAGTAAAATATCACAGCCAAGTGAGATATCTTACTCTTCCTCTCAACAGTGCTAGGACTGAATCAAAGGAACCTACAAACTATAGACAATTACAATAAATAGCAAAGACACAAGATTTACGTGGTTCGGCAAACTTGCCTACGT
>JBAKGM010019095.1:0-11282 GCA_037177215.1 Asparagus racemosus | reverse complement strand
TTCTTTTTATTTGAACACACTCAATCTCACTCATTATTGCTCAACTCATTTTATTTTATTTTCACTTTACCACTTCCATCTTATTTCCCTCCACTTTCATTTTCTTCTTCGCTTTTATCACATACATTTTCTAATTCTCATCACACACATTTTCCTTCCTCGTTTCATTCTGTGTATAATCCACATCCACTCTTCTAACCTATTCACCACCGCATTCAACATATTTTCATTTTATTTTGAATAAACTCCTAATTGTCGCACACAATCTAAAAGAACCGAATTTGACAAATATCTCCTACCTCACGTTCCTCGTGGGATCGATAATTTTTTATACTATAACTTGTTAGTTGTATACTTGCAACTCTAACGGAGGTAACGCTCGTTATTTTCCACAACATAAGTTCTCCTAGTATTTTTCATGTCAGTCCTACTAACTATAAAATCTTCATCAGTGTAACCTATATGGTCCATAATTTAGATTTGGGATAGGATAGTCCAAACTCACAAGTTCTCTTAATATATATAATAATTCTCTTTACAGCATTTAAATGTGATTCTTTAGGATCAGATTGAAATCTAGCACGTAAACATACACTAAACGTTATATCAAGGCTACTTGTTGTAAGATAAAGTAAAGTGCCAATTATACTTCTATATAGCTTTTGATCAATACTTTTATCATGTTCATCCTTGTCAGCTTTGTTGTAGTGCTCATGAGTGTGCTGAGAGTCTTGGAAGTTTCCACATGAAACTTCTTGACAGGTTCTTGAGTATACTTCTCCTAATTGAGGAATATGCCATCTTTGCCTTGTCTTATTTGGAGTCCAAGAAAGAAATTGAGTTCTCCCATCATGCTCATCTCAAACGCCTTCTACATTATCTCAGAAAAGCACTTTTAAAGAGACTCATTAGTGGTACCAAATATAATATCATCAACATAGATTTAAACAACAAGCATATCATCTTTGTCATGTTCCACAAATAAAGTTGTATCAATTGAAGCATTGTGGAATTTATACACATGATTTGGAAACTCATAAGGTTTAGAGCTAGGTGGTGTGCAACATAGACTTCATCATTTAGAAAGCCATTCAAGAAAGCACTTTCATATCCATTTGGAAGAGCTTGAAGTTTCTGTAATCTATATAGGCTAGATGCATTTTGATAGCTTCCACTCTGGTAATATGGAAAATTATTTCATCAAACTTGATGCCTTCTTCTTGATTGTATCCCTGAGCCACCAGCCTTGCTTTATTCCTTCTCACAATGCTAGCTTCATCAAGTTTGCTCCTGTACATCCATTTTATACCTTCAACATAACAAAGTTCTAGTCTTTCTACAAGCTACCAAATATTATTTATTTCAAAGTTACCGAACTCTTCTTGCATAGTCAAAAACTAAGAATCATCAGTAAGAGCTTAAAAAATTTACTTTGGCTCAATATGAGTTAAAAAGAAAAAATGCACAATGATTCAAAGTTTGAGATCTAGTTATTATGCTAGGAGAGATATCACTAATGATATAATGTTTTAGGGAATCTTTCATATCTTTCCATTCCTGAGGAAGATTATGATAGTTTTATGTTGTTGTTGGCCTTTCAACCATTTCTTCTTTAGTAGATTCTATGATGTCTAGGAATTTTCCATCATCTTCTTTGACAGCCCCATGGAGAGTTCCATCAGCTTGGAAGATGCACTCAATATATTTTTAAAGTCATTTGCATTAATATTTCTCAACAAAGGAGTGTCACTTCACTAAAATTAACATGAATAGATTCTTCGATAGCAAAAATATTTTATTGAAAAGTCTATAAGCCTTGATAGTAGAAGAATAACCCAAAAATATAGCATCCATCGATTTAGAATCAAATTTACCTAAATTGTCTTTGATGTTAAGATCAAGCATTTATACCCAAAGATTTGAAAATACCAAATGAAAGGAGTCTTACAATAAAATATTTCATATGGGGATTTTCTTCACAGTTGGTCTAATCAAAATCATGTTCAAAATATGACAAGTAGTATTGACTACTTCTGCCCAAAAATACTTGGGCAAACAATGAGCATTTAACATAGTTTTGGCCATCTCCTGGATAGCTTTGTTCTTTGTTTCAATAACACCATTCTACTGTAGAACTCCACGAACTGAGAAAAAAGTCTAATCCTATAATCAAAACAAAACTTTTCAAATTTCTCTTTTTCAAATTTCTCTTTTTCAAACTCTCCATTTTGGCCACTTCTACTCACAATTTGCATCTCTCTTTCTTTCTATATTTTCTTACAAAAAATAGAAAAGTTGTCAAAAGCGACATGTGTGTTTGTAGGAACCATAACCGGCATAAATCTTGTGAAATCATCAACAAAAATATGAGAAGCCTACCCTAATTTTGACATAGATTCTAATCGAGAAAACTTAAGCCGTTAGATTTCATCAAGTCATATAATCTTGACATGTGTCACATGCCTTTTCTTCAAGTATAAATCAAACTTTGGTTTTATGTTTTGCTAAATTACACTATTGGGTTTCAAATATGAATTGTTGGTTTTTCATAATGATTTGGGCCTTGAGAGAGAGAGAGAGAGAGAGAGAGAGAGAGAGAGAGAGAGAGAGTTAAATGAATTATTATACTAAATAAGCTTATTAGGTTGGATCCAATTGAATGAATACCAATTTGACCCAAGCCCCAAATTAATCCCTCATACACAAGCTCCAAATTCTCTCCTTCATCAGTTACAACTGAGATTAGAGAGCTTGGAGGCTAGAGAGAGGATTGCATCAATATCCAAGGTAAATATTTTCTTACTCAATGTTTATCCTTTAGAAATTTCAATTTATGGGTTTTGAAGATCTCATTCTCCTCTTTCTTTTGATGTAAACTAGATTTTAAAAGTGCGAGTTTTGTAATTTCATGGGATTTTATCAAGGAAAGAATTTTACTAAGAGGTGGATTTCAATCCACAATTTCTTTCAAGGAGAAGGACCCATTGTTGTAGAATAATGTCAACTTAGCAAGCTAAAATTTTTGATCCATGTATTGTGAGATTTTTTATGGATTTTGAGTAGTTTGTGATGTCTATATATCTTGAATATTTTTGGATTGTTTTGAGTAGATTGGATAAGGGGTTGTCCTCATATTTGGTTTGGATTGCGAGCTCAAGGGCTGTAATGGTGATTTTGGGTACTTGATCATTTTATGTAAAACATGACGAAATAGATTCCCCTTGGCAATAGAAAACTTGGGTTAAAGTTGGTTTATGATTTGGCTTTAAATTGATAAATTTATTGGTTGAAAATATTTTAATCTCGTGGATTTTAGACTGCGCACATGTGCTCGACCTGTCTAGCTCATACGCTCAGTAAAATAACTGGAAGTAGTTTAATTTACAATATTTGATATGGATTTTTGGGATGTATATTTTTTATTCATGAAGGAAAGTACAATTATATAATTTTTTTATATTTATATCATTCATGCATTCATGATACATGTTACATGTACAAAAACCATATTGTTCATTTTACTAGTTGCTAGATGGCTTTCTGGTCATCCTAGTTTGCACACTAGTGGAGAATCTAGACACATCACCTTTGCTTTTAAGCACCTAGATCCTAGTGATCTTTAATAGACTGGGTTCTACCAACCAGCTTGTTTGTTAGTTTATCCAGTTTCTATCCCAATTTGCTAGTTATCAAATTCTATTATCTTTTGGACTTTGTTCATGATTTTCGCTGCTATGTAGTGACTTTAATATATCTAGTTTATATCAGTTGTTACTCTAGACTTGTATTGCCGAATGACCTTGTTATTATTCTACTGTAAGGATAAGCATGATATACCATTTACATTCTTTGAGTATTGTTTGCTTTCGCTAAGTATATGTATTATTACTTGCTTTTACTGCATATCAGTTTTCCTATATCTATGATTACATGCGATTCTATGGTTTTTGCTTATGGTGGTTGAGATGTATGCACTGATCTTTTTCATAAGCTTAAGTATATCACTAGTAGAATTTAAGCTTTCCTTGATGGCAACATCCTTGATGGATATTTGCCATCAAGAATGTTCAACATCCTTGACGGCTTGGCCGTCAAGGATGTTGCCATCAAGGATATTCACATTCTTGACGGGAAGTTCAACATCCTTGACGGGGCCTGTCAAGGATGTTTTTAGCCCAAAAAAGGTAGGAGAATATACCCAAAACATTTCATCCAAAAATCAAAATTTATTTTTTCTCTCTCTCTACCTTATCTCTCTCTCCTCTCCCCCATCCTCTCTCCCTATCTACTGTTTTATCCCTAGAACCCACACCAACTCCTCCAGTATTCCACCGCCCACAACCGTGACCACCCTCCACTACGCCCGCCTCGAGGTCCAACACGGATCGCCGACCGCACGGTACCCCCTCGACCTTGCCTCATCCCCACAACGACGCCGCACCCAGCCTTCATTCGCTGACCGCACCTCATTTGTGCCGATCGCACCCCCCTTGACAGCGTGTCATCCCCGCTGACCGCACCCAGCCTTCGTCCGCCGCCGCCGCTGCCCCCACCTCTGATATAAGTATTTTACATGTTAAATTTTATTTGATTTACCTATTACTATGTTTTATTGTTGTATTTTGTTTGAATTACTGTAGATCAAATCCCTATTAAACTTTAAAACCCTAATTCAAATCTTATAAATCTAACAAGAATTATCCCAAACTAAACCCTAAAAACGTTACAATAAGTCTAGAGCCCTAATTAAATTGACTTTCACCTTAATTTCATCTCTAATTAAATTAATTTAACTTTACTAACCCTAGTCATACTTTTATTAACTCTAACTAAACAAATTACTTAAATTATACTAATTACCTAAATCTATAACCCCAATTCAAGTAAATTTAACCCAAATATTATATTAATCCAATAATCCAAACACTACTTAACTAATAAAACTTTAATAGCTCTAACCCTATCCACATTTAGTCTAATTAATTAAACTAATCTACCAAAAATAATTTGAGTAATAATCCTAATAAGATTACCCTCCACATTTAGTCTAATTAATTAAATTAATCTACAAAAAGAAATTTGAGTAATAACCCTAATAATATATTGCCCTCCACATTTAGTATATTACCCTCCACATCTAGTCTAATTAATTAAACTAACCTGTAATAAATAATTTGAGTAATTACCCTAATAATATTACCCTCCACATTTAGTCTAATTTATTAAACTAACCTACAAAAAATAATTCGACTAATAACCCTAATAATATTATCCATATAATAAACACCCTAACTTAATCTAGCTTTTACCTTAATATCATCTAAAAGCTAATTTTACATTTTAGATTCTATTATCCAAACCCTTATCATAATTATTACTTGAAATTCATGTGCTATTATCACTTACGTTCAATTTATGAGAAATGAAATCGTTACCCCTAGTTTCCCGTCTGATAATGTTATATATAAATCATACTCCTAACATAAGATACACATCTCTATTTGGGTATGAAATTAATTTTTCTATCTAAAAAGATTTGTGTATCTTATGTCAAGAGTATGATTTACATACAATATTATTAGATTTGTTCGGGAAGGAGTTCCCTTCTCGCACGGGTTAGGAATATAGTAATGCGTCATCTATCTTTGTGTACTTTGTGTATTTTCATTTCTTTAAAATTTCGACAGTGCGTACTCGTTGTTCTCTGGTACAATAAGCGTATGTTGTTGTGCGTTTTGATATGTTATTAATACGCACAATAACATCCGCACAGTGTACTTGGAGAACAGCGGGTAGGTGCTGCAGAATTTTTTAAGAAATGAAAAACACAAAGTACTATTGTCCAAATGAGCATAGAGATATTCTACGGGTATGGTTGTCCAAATGAACACAAGTACATGATGTTTATGATTCACTGGTGTTTTGCAAAGAAGCAAAAGGATTCCTACGGATTTACTATTGTCAATCTCAATAAAGAAATTGATAGTGATGAGAAGTTCATGTTTGCATCCCAGGTTGGACAATGCTTCTATGTGAAAGATTCTAAGGTCAAAGACGAGTTGGTTGTTTTAAGTAAGGATCCTAGCGCTTATATTCAACCTTCTGCCAATGAAGATACTAATGAGAACTATATAGATAATTTTAATGACCTAGATGCATCAGTCGAAGAATTCTCTTATCCGAAGAACATAGTGTTTAATGTAGATGCTCTAACAACTCGGACTGACATTCCAAATGTTATAATAGACTAAATAATAGTTGGATGTAGTGTTTCAATGTAACTTCTCGTGATATTTTGATACTGTGTAACTTACATTATATTATTGCAGACTTATCCTGTTTCTCATTTGTCCAATATAACTTGCATATGAATGTACAATATTTTGTTTTGCATGTTAAATGTTCAATTTGCAGATGTCCCAAGAGTTGAGTAGGAGGCTATTTCATAGCCCGAGCGATGACCACACACGGTCAAATTTGCAAATCTCAGGTTTTTCAGGACAGGTACCTTCTAGGGTAGATCCACCCTCTGAGGCAGAGTTGACATCACCTCTTGTTATATAGGTATTAGTTTAGTAAAATATTTATTATTTCATTATATATGCATAGATACTGATTCTTTATTTTATTTATTTACGTGAGAGTGAGCAGCCCTCATTCCGTGTTGAGCCGCCGGTCCTCCAAGAATATATTCCCAGCATTGAGAATGGGCCTTTACCACAACAAGCTGGGGAGTACAGACGCAGTCATAATGAGAGATCCCTTGTGGCAGAAAAACAGCGGGATGCTAGAAGCCGCTAATTAATGATATAGTAACTGCAGCAAAATTTGAAATAGATCAAAGATTTGGTAAATTTAAAGTTTTTTAATCTTATAAGTTTGCAAAACTTAGATTTGTTAGTTTTTCTCAAGTGTAGTCAAAAGCTAAGAAAAAAATTAGATTTTTTATCATCTTTATACATTAGCTTTCTCCTTGGCTTTTTAGGAAAAGAACCTTTCAAGAAGAAAGGTCGTAAGGAGAGTGAGCTCAAAAAGAAATTACCACCAGATGGTTTTCGTGCCATTTTAAGGTGGGAAAGAAACCGACTTCTTACAGGTGAATGGGCTAATTGGTTTACTTCATAAATTGGGTGTTTGGCACGGAGGAGAGATTATGCAAACTCATTTTTTGAACCGGAACAGTTGCCCTTTCACTCTTCGGAACGTGTATATAGAGATTGTTGGATAATTTGAAGCTAAACTACTTTCTCCTTTTTATTATTTTTACTTTATAGTCGATTGTCCTACTTATATAAATATCAATTTGCAGAGATACTTTAATATGGAAGATAATCCGGTGGCATGGGATTTTTTATTTGGGTATGATGGAAAGTTCAAGCATGCCCTTAGAGAATGGAGACATGAAATTAAAAAGAAATGCTTCCACACATTTGAAGAGGACTGGGAGAGGTTCTACAAGCGAGTTAAGAGAATTGACAAGGAAGATCTTGCTGCACTTATTATATTGTGGAGCCAAGAAAAACATAAGGTAAATCTTAACTTAGTTATATTATTGAAATTGATTATTATATTTTAATGTAATAATATTGTTGTACTTATTGAAGGAAAAATGTAAGAGAAACAAAGAAAATTGAGATGCAAAGGAGTACAATCACCACATTGGGACTACTTCATTTGCACATATTAGAGATCAGTATTGTAGAATGACGGTGTAGATATTTTACATTTTTCTATTGTCTATAAATACTATTTATTTCATAGCTAACATTAACGAAGAAATATGTACATCTCAGAACTCCTCTTTTATCCCGCTTCCTGAACTACATAAAAGGACTTTTGCTATAGTAAAGAAAGGGTATGATTCCGATGCTAAAAAAATAAAAGTTGAAGTTGATTAATGATATGCAGATATTTTAATTCTATGAATAAGTGAATTCAAGTTATGATGTGTCGTTGATATTATCTATGTACCTAATAATTTAAATTTTATGTTGATCTCTTATGTTTTTTAGGAAGCATTGGATAATACATACGCTGAGATTGTTTCACAGAGTCAGGAGCCACTTAGTATAGAAGAGAATTACAAGGTGTCTCATTTGGTTTATGGACTTCCCAAAAAGGGCAGGACCAGGTGGTTGGGAGTAGGAGCTCAAAGGATGTACACATCATTCCAGTCCTTGATGCCAACGACGCCTTCTAGTATGCCCTTGATGACACCATCATACATGCCGCTGTTCGCGTGGAAACCAGTTGCTGACATTCTCATTAATCTGCAGATGAACTTGTTACAAATTTATCTTTTACAACAAAATCCAAGTAACAGCACGCCTTTTTATAAGGCTTTTACAACGAGAATATCAAAAAATACAATTACAACTTTAATTTCCAGTTTGAACAAACGCGGGGCCCGTTTATCAGACCCTCGCTTGCGTGGGATCTTTGCCTGTGCCGGGGACTTCTTTTACATCCATGGACCACCGAGCAATCCTGATTTTCAGTTGATCTAGGTGCAAGGACTGCAGATCTGAGAGTTTCATTTCACAAAGGAAACGAAAATCTTACGGGAATCAACCCACGAAAGGGGAAGATAACCAGAGCTGGTGAGATCTACGAGGAGAAATCACGAGCTATCCCTGAGTCTAGAACGCAGCCTAGACTAGAGGGTAAGTTTAGATCGCAATACCTGACCTTAGATCGGCGGGTATTGGCGTAGATTCGAATTGTGAGCGTCGACGGTTGTTTTTGAATCTGACAGAGCTCTCGCGTAGATCCAATTTTTTCACCAAAATTTCTCACTAACAGAACTGAGGACCCCCCCTATATTTATAGGCTCAAGGGGGGGTGCACCAAGTGCTCAGCACTTGGCCGAGCACCGCGGCCATTTGGCCGTGCACTTCGGCTATTTCTTCGCCGTTCCGCCGTTTGGCCGAAGTGCGCACGCTTTTAGCGATTTCTTCACCGTTCCACCATTTTCTGACATTTTGCCGAGTTGCCATCCACTCTGACTTGTATTCCGGTCTTTCGTCGAGTCCGGAATTGGGTCGGTTTATCCGTCGATTCGTCGTCGCTTACGTTCGCGTCGACGTTCGGGTCCGATCGACTGGCCGAGCTGATTTCCTGCTGTTTTTGGAACGTGACCATCAGATTTATTCCACGATACGTCGTTCTGTTGACGTGTACGCCTCGTCGACTTAGTTCAGATGTTCGTCGACCCGCTTCATACGTTTTGTGGCGTTATAGCGTCATCTATTTCTTGATCGCGTCGGTCGATGATTCGTCAGTTGCGAACCCACCTTCACGAGTCTGGTTTGGGGACTGATAAGCGACTTTCAACGCCTACAGATATCCCCTCCAAAGTATCTCAGTCTCAGTTTGTGGACGAGTCTGGGATACTTTGGACATGATAGTCCCTAGCCTTTGGTCGGTGTGGGACGTGTTAACGACTTTGGTGCTTGATCTGTGGGATCCTTTTGGGGTTTTCCAGCACTTTGTAGGATTGCCGAAGGCCCCGCTGTACTGCATTTATTGCTTGTCCGCTGTCGAGATCTTGACCTGACGTCGGTAATTGAAATTCTTCTTGTTTGAGGATAGGCTTGATGTTAGATTCCTCTAATCCTTGCAGATCTTCCAGTGTTTTGTAGGATTTCTGAAGGCGTGACGGTGCTGCATTTATTGCTTGACCGTTGTCAGAATTTCAAATCTTGGTTGTTGAAGCTCTTGTAGTTGACTCGTGTCGGTGAGTTTTTATCCAACTGACCATCAACTGCTTACGGGACTCCTTGGTTGAGATCCAGGAGTTCTCCGTTGTGACGCATTATTATGCGCTTATGTTCGAAGCCCTTGATCGGCTAGCGGTGTTAATCGTCATTTTGATTTTACCCAGATCCGGACTGTTGATTGGTGAATCCTACGGTGACGACGTTGATTGTTCTCTTGGTGGGATGAACTTAGTGTCTGCCCCTTAACGAATAGGCCGTTGATCGTTATTTTGACCACCGTGGGAGGAAACAGGGATTCCTCTCCTGTGTCGGTGAACCGGCAAATTGGCGACGCGTTGTCTGGCATCGGTCTTTATTTCCACGCTTTATTTGAGTTTGTCAAGTTATCCCTAAAAATATGAGAATATTTTCTGGGAACTCCTTGACAAAATAGGAAATAGTTTATACTCGTGTACCATTTTGGAGTATTTCGGTGGGAGGGGTTTCCTTCGAGACGCGTTGTCTGGCGTTGACGAAAATTTTTCTTTTCTCCCGCGCTTTTTGGAGTTAGGCCCGAATCCTAGTTGGAGTAGGATTGGGCTTGATTCTTCGTTGACGTCGTTCAAGTCATCTTTAAGGATATTAATTCCCCGGGATTTCTCGAATAAATTAGGAAACAGTTTATACTCATGTACCGTTTTGGAGTTTGAGTCCAAATCCTAGTTGGAGTAGGATTAGACCTGACGCCTCATTGGCGTATGTCGAGTTATCCCTAAGAATATTAATTCTCCGGGAACTTCTCGAATAAAGGAAATAGTTTATACTCATGTACCGCTTTGGAGTTAGAGTCCAAATCCTAGTTGGAGTAGGATTAGACCTAGCGCTTCATTAGCGTACATCGAGTTATCCCTAAGAATATTTATTCTCTGGAAACTTCTCGAACGAATCAGGGAACAGTTTATACTCATATACCATCTTGGAGTAGGGCCCGAATCCTAGTTGGAGTAGGATCAGACCTGGTGCTTCGTTGGCATATACCGAGTTATCCCTAAGGATAATTTATCCTCTGGGAACTTCTCGGGCGAACTGCTTCGTTGGTGTGACGTCCAAATCTGAGTCGGAGTATATGCGGCCAATGGGTGCCGCGGCGAAGACCATTCCGCGTGCAGTGATCTGACAACCTCCGTTTCTTCCCAGTCTGCTTTGGATACAATGTGAGATGTCGCCCCAGCAATTTTCGAGGGGAATTCCCGTACGCTTAGGCTATTGGTTATGGATCTGCCGCTTGTGGGAGATGTTGGCACTAGGAAATCAATGAAGAAGACTGACCATTTACTCGGCGACTCCGTCGATGTTCCGGATGCAATCTTCGAGTTGAATGTCGAACATCACTTGCTCCTGTCGGGTCTCAAGTGTGGCTGAGATGGCATGGCTTGAGCGGGAGTCCCAAATGGAGGGACGTGTCTTCAATGTTCCGGAACTGACGAGGGTCTATGCTGAAGAAGCTCGCAGAATATTCTAGGATTTTTGGCAAACCCTCAGCCATCAACGGATTTGATTTGCCTTTACCGATTACCGTTTGAA
>JBAKGM010019093.1:0-11288 GCA_037177215.1 Asparagus racemosus | reverse complement strand
CAATTATACCCCTCCCACACAAAGTTACTTCTGTTCTCCTTACTAAACTCCCAAACAACATTTTATCTTTTCACTTCCATTCTCTACCTTTTCTTTCCGTTACTTAACTTTCCGTTCCTTTACTTAGTGAACTCCCAAACAGAGTGTAACAGTATACATTGCTTTTGATGTATCATTAATAAAATAGCTCGAGCAACTATGTAAAGTTGGCGGTTATATTGATTTCTGCACTGTTAGTTATTTACATTTGCTAAGACTTAAAAATTGTAGTAAATATTGCGGTTGTTGTTACACTGTTATCTTAATTGCGTGTGCTAACTTAATTAGATCCTTGAATATGCGCCACTTTTTAAGCTTCCTTTTTCATGAATGATTCTCTATGTATATCTATAGGTTCTTTTTCCCCCATGTTACCAGTGTCTGCATGCTACCAAAACCCCCTTAGGATGTTGGCTTTTTGAGTAGTTTTTTAACTGTAAAGGATGCTGGTAAAGGATGGCAACAGACGGTAGAGGGGGGATGCATGCAGAGCCCGTGCACATATTAATGCCCACCGCACAATCAAGCTGGTGCTCATCCTTTTCTTTCTTCCTCTTTTTCCCTTTTTAACCCCCCCAACAAATTTTTTTTTTTTAAGTTTTTTGACATGCTTGATGCAGCATGTGACCCCGTTTAATATATTAGACTAACTATAATATAGTATAGTGTAATATAATATAATAAGCATGTCGATAATAACAATATGTTAATTACATTTAATATATTACGTTAGATATTATATGAACACATCCTCAAACTCAAAACCAAAATACCAAACTTAAAACACCTAAAAAGTGTTTTGAAATAAGTGTTGTGTTTTTGGTTTGAGGATGATTTAGCTCAAAAAACACCATGGTTTCCAAACACATGGTGTTTTGTTTTTTACAAAAACACCATGGAAACAAGTAAAACACCATGGTATCCAAACGGAGCCCTAGTTTCTAATCTTTCACAAAAGCCAACTTTAAGAAGTTTGAAGTCGAATTTGCAGTTTCCAGAGCCGATTTTTGATAGGTCGAAGGCGACTTTCAAGTTATGAAAGCTGATATAAGCTGATGCTTTCGAAGCTGATCCTTTATACTAAATCTAGGCTGACTTATTTATTTGTTAGCAGATTTTAACTGCTTAAAGGTTAATATTGACTTTTCAAGTTGACTATTACCCTCTTTTACGAACCATGCTTAATGATATTCATCTACACTATAATTTGGAAGTTTCATCTATCCTTTTGCACAAAATATGTTTTAACAATAATTTAAACCTTATAATTGGAATAAATAACCTAGTAAAGAATCCTACTACATGGTAGTGCATTTGTTTTACATATAGGAATACCCTTCACACATATAATTTAGAATATCATTAATGATCTTTTATGACGTCTACACTATAATGTGGAAGTTTCATCTGCCCCATTGCACAATCTATGTTTTTCGATGATTTAAACCTTATAATAGGAATAAATAACCCAGTAAAAATCCTATTACATGGCAGTGCATATTTTTTTGCGGTTTTTACTTCTAAGCCCAAAGGTTTACTCTGATTTACTGTTAAGCCCATGTACTTTCGTGTGTATCTTTAAACCAAAATACACATCTTTTTATGTTTAAACTCAACTAGCTGTATTTGCTCATGTATACACTGTGTTACATTAAAAATATAAACGAAATCCCCAGTCCTCCCCCTTCAGCTCTCCGATCGCCCTACCACCAATCGTTGATGCCGTCTCCCTCCTCTAACCCCTCTCCTCCTTTTCCCTCCTCTCTCCATTGCTTAGATCCCTCCTCTAACAGTCCCCAATCTCCAATCTCAATGAGGAAGACGAATAACCAGTATTGTGGAGGCGGAGGAGAATTTGTTTGGCGGTGGAGAACCCATTCAAGAGCTTCACATTATTTTATATTTTCATGAATTTTGTGTGTTAAGGTTAGATAAGGGAGGAAATGGAGTGTGAAGGGAGGACGAAAGATGAATTTCATAGGTCATGAGGTATAGGACGAAGGGATTACGTCTGCATCGGCAGCGGTTGCCAGGGGTAGGGTGGTCAGAGAGCTGAAGGGTAAGGACTAGAGATTTTAGTTTCTATTTTTGATGAAATACAATGCGTACATGGGCAAATACAGCCAGTTGGGTTTAAATATAAATAGGTTTGTTCATTTGGGCTTGAGGAGACATATGCAGTGTTTGGGTTTAGAAGTAAATCAGGGTAAAGCTTTGTGCTTAGAAGCAAAAACCCCATTTTGTTTTCACATAGGAGTACCCTTCACACATATTGTACATGTATAGGTGGATTAGTATTCGTTCTTCCTTGGCTACATACAGGCGGCCCTCCTCCTTAGTTAGGACTTATGTACGATCCTATCAGTGACTGGCTATCATTATAACGACATCCACGTAGTTCTAGTTAAGCGATATGATCCAGCGGCGACAGAATCCGGACAGGTAAGCAACATTTTATGTACAAACTAATAAAATATTAGGGTATCAGGAAAATGAATGATAGTATTTCTTCTACTTAAGATGACATTGGCTTGATGACTTCAGAATTAGGGGAATCATCATGTTAAATTATATCTTACACCTTCAGAGAGGATGCACTCTCATTCATTTCAAAATAAGAGCGTCATCTAAATTAATTTTACTTTCAATGCAAACTGTAATACATGTGATATTATACACAACACAACCAGTTCTGTATCTGTTTAGACCCTTAGTGCTTGAATACATGCAGTAGTTGCAGTAGTTTATGTAGTTGATCCTTTTGCTTTAAAGTATAAATGTTAGATTTCTGATGCCTCAAACACTCATCTCATACTTTCATCATAATTTTTATCTCTACCAATTTATTTGAGCATAGTTATCTATTTATTTAATCCATATCTCTTTTGAGCCATCTTCCATTTATTTTATTTGATATTAAATGTGGATTATTTTATTATCATTTAATCCCTATGTTCGTTCATTTGGATTCTTATTCCTTTAATGGTACTTGCTGGACACATTGACGGTTCACATTTGTTTTCCCTTCCCCATGTGGTTGATGTCAACAAGTATGTCAAGAGGGATTGGTTGAGAACATAAATGGTAGGTAATTGGTTTAAATTAAACATTTTCATTATTTGGTTAATAAATGATAAAATAAGTAGAAATAAATATAAGTTTAGCATATTATTTGGTTTGTTTTGTCCATCTCTTTTGCTGCCCTGAATCACGCCACGTACTTGAGAGGATGATTGATACTCGGTGTTATCTGCCTCCTTTCTTTCTCTCTTCGAGTTCGGAGCTGGGGAACAAGAAGAGAAATAGCGGCAGAGGCAAATACGGGGAAAAAATCAAGGGTTTTGAAGGTTTTAATCAAATATGAGTATATAACGGGGTGTTTGTTTCGGGTGGGAATCCCTAGAAATGGTTGGAAAGGCTCTGAAATGGTCACAAAGTACAAAAAAAGCTTCTAGGGGCTTTCATTTCCTTGTGTTTGTTTCACCAAAACGTTTTAAGATATATTTTCTTAAAAGCGAGGAAAGCACCACTTTTTGCAATGAAACTAATTCCTCTCTAAAGTGATGAAATAGGGAGAAAAATGTTGGAAAGGTGGGTTTTTTATATTTTAATAATGGATGATATGGGGAGTTTGCAAACTATAATAGTTAAAAAATAGGAGAGATGTTTTCATCTCAATTGATTTCTTATTTTAGGCTTTTGAATCAAATAGAAAATGAGATAGAAAAAATTTTCTCCACATGCTTTCATGCGACAAACAAAAATGGCTTCCTAGAAACACGGGGATAGGATAGGAGTGAAAACAGCTTTTTCACTGCTAGAAAGGGTTTCTTATTTTTTGGAAACCAAACAACCCCCCCTCCCCCACCCAAATATCTAGACGAATAGAATATGGTACGGGCCTTGGAGCTGGATATGGGTATTTGATCAAATTTGGGAAAATTAATCCAACTTTGAGTTGGATTTATTGCTCACGAGGTGCACGACCCACGGCAAGAAGTCATGTGCGCATACACAGACACACAAACTTTAGATAATCTAAATTTAAATGAGTTGAAATATCACACTTGATTAAAATAATAGTTTATAATAAGTAATTCATGTTTCTTTTAATAATTAATAACAATTATTTGGGACCTTAAACAATTATTAAATTTGATTCAGGTTGGAGATTGAGTTAAACATGCAAATAGCCTAAAATGCAAAGAGAACTTTAAAATGAGAAGTCCTTAAAACAATTATTAAAATGAGAAGTCAAAAAAAGAAGTCCTTAAAAGTGAAAATTACAAAGAGAACTTTAAAATCTAAAAATTACAAACAATCACCTAAAATGCAAATAGCCTCCCTTAAAAATCTAAAACCCCCTTAAAATTTGCAAATAAAAAAAATGACTCTTGAAAAAAACCCGAAAATCACAAAAATTTAAAAATTACAAATAGCACCCTAAAAATGAATTGCAAATAACTCTGTAAAAACCTAAAATTATAAATAGACCTCTAAAAATACCTGTCTAGTATACAGAAGGGGCATTGTTGACATTTAATGTTGTGTTTTGTTCCTATACCCTCTTATAATGACAAGTTCCCAAACATGACATATGTATTAAATGTGATAATAAGAAATTGAACCAAATAGATTAATTGAAAATTTAACTCACTATAGTCTGTTAGATTATTGTATCCTGAAATATAGTGAGTTAAATTAGTCTTAGGATAAAACAAGTCTCTAAGCCAAACTTGGCCTAAGTGCAGTGCCAATAAGGGCCACTTGAAAAATACACAACTCTTGAAAGAGTTTAAAATTGCAAGAGAAATTATTAGGTTTTAAGGGCCTAACTGCAAATTGCTTTTATGTATAAAGCTATTTGCATGTTATATAACTATAGAAAGGTCTAAATTGCACAAGCAAAACCATAGGTTTCTAGAGGTTAATCTGCATTGCAGTGATGAAATGAAACTTACCTTGGAAACTATTCGTTGCTGTTATCTCACAAGAAGAATCAGTCAATGAAATGGTCATCTTTATATTACTTCAACAAAAGAAAGATTACAATTGTATTACAAGTTACAATTGTGGAGATTCTGACGAATTATTATAAGGTCCCAGATTTTTTTTATTAAATTATATATTTAGCGGAGAAGTTTTTACAAATTGTTAATTATTTCTACTCGATATGATGAAATTCCCTACAATATACTTTATTAGAATGAGATTCATGAATTAATCATGAATTGGACTTAATAGAAAGGAGGTTTGCATATATAACCCTCAGGATTGTAAGAGTAAAAGAATATATTTTCAACTAGGTCCAATGCCTATAAATACCCAGATTCTTAAGGTTTTCTTTTCTTTTTCTAAAATGTTACCTCTGGAGTAGGAGTTCCATAGTAAAGGATAGCCACGGGGGAGAGGAGATTCAGCAGGAGAAAACAATATCCAATTTAGGCGAGAGTTTTCTCCACTTTGTTCTCAATTATATAGGGGTTTTTCTTGTTCTAGCTTTTCTTTGATTCTGATATAAACTCTAGATAATTCCTGCTAATCATATTAGAGTTTTTAGTTGATGTTTTCTTATTGTATTAGACAAGTTTTTATCATTTCTAATAGTTTTTATCCCTACACGATCGATCGATTTGGAAAACATGCACAAAACCTACACATAACCTTAGTTCTTTATATTTATATGTTTTTGATCATTGAAAACGTGTAAAAACATGGTTAATAAGTCCTTATGATAATTCTATGAAGTTATGAAGAGGCTGAAGGCGAAACGGTGAAGAAACAACATCGTAGCATATCAATTGTGCAGGAGGAGCGATAGATTAGCCATCTGATCATGCAACACCAGATGTCTGAATCAGACATCTAGCCATCCGACAGCAGACATTTTATTTGGTATAAGATGTCCGGTCAAGTGATGCAGGCATTTGATCGGGGGTTGACAGAAACTTGTTTACTTTTTATTTGTCAAAGACGCTAGACTTTTTGGGAGACGTCTGGTTTATGATTTTTAGACGTCTGGGTATTTCATCAGCCATCTGATTTGTTCCATGACCATCTTATCTCTCTGTTGATATGTAGTATAGTATGTTTGGACTATTTATCATTTTTTAAATGTTGTACAAGAGAATTTATGAGTATGTGATGTTGTAAGAGTAGTCCCATGGGATACCTACACTATATATGGAGTTTTTTGATCACTTGGACAACTTAACACATGTTAAATGAATGTAGAACTTGCTATAAGGCAAATGAACAATAGTTTAAATATTGTTATGAGTTAAATGATGCTAGATTTGACAGGTTAGGATATACACCATAATCTTTGCACATGTAGACAGGTGTAGAGGCCTATATCCTACACTATTGAGTGTACCTCTATTTAGTTAGCCCTAGTACATGAGTCGACTAGGCAGGTGATCCCTAACCTGGACTATTCTGTTAGTACTAACTATATTGTGTAGGGTTGTCCTAGGATGTGGATTTTAATGCATAACATTCCATGTACAAACTAAGGTTGGTTGGTTGGCCAGAGGACTCTGATACAAGTACCTATTTGATTATTATGAGCTATATATGTGTAACCACCTTAAACGGGCATACTTTCATTTCATATCCAAACAAAAATGTAATTAATTTCTTTAATATGTTGTTTATGCTTTGATATATGTTACGTGCACAATACTATATAATATATCCATCTGAGAATTATGATCATTTCAGTTGATTCTTATATATTCTTGTCTAGCTGATAAGGATATAATTATTATTGTGCAGCTAACTATTGATTCTTATAGTTCTCCATATGTTCCTCTCTTAGCCTTTATGTCTAAACCTTTTGTGGACCCTCTTCTTCAAGTAAGAAAGTGAGTCTAACTACAGTAGACCAAACATATCCATATAAGCAGGTTATGAGGAAGTAGCCAATGCCATGCAGTTGCGCCAATAAACAATCCCTAGTGTAATTGTTTGATTTTTAATAAATACTTCAAGATATCTCTTTAGACATTTTATTTAGTTTTTATGGCTGTGTTTGAGTCATGAATTATACTTATTTTAGATATTAAAGTTTATCTATCTAGTGGACTTGGAGTTTTGAACATTTTATAATTCTTTTCTTATTTCTACTTTGATATTTTGTTGTGATTTTGATGTTATTGTGATGAGACCTGTACTTTTATGTATATTTGTATTATGAGTAGTTGTGGATGTATAACAAAACAGTTTACAAGGCATTTGTAGAACACTTTATATTTTTGGTTCTATAAATATTTTTCCTATCTGGTAGGGGTGCATTCAGTCCAAATACAGCTTGAATATGATATTTACCATATCCATATCAGCTTACCCATAATGGTTATTGATACTGATACGGTTATACCTCTGTAAGAAAAATTCATATCCATATCCACTAAAATCGGATACATATAAGGATATATAAGTGAATATGCATGTGGATACACAACGAATATGAGAAAACTAGATAATATTAATAAAAATATAGTTCATGTGATATAAAATAATTCATTATTATGTACATTATATCTGAAAAGCTAAGATTAGACATCTTGATCATCAAAATTATCTACAAATCCATAATCTAAGGATTAAAACTATCATAACAGTATGACTAATATGTATTTAGATTTTTGGACACAGATCAGGATATTTCCCTACAAAACTATATCCTATTGGTTATATATTTGAGTAACTATATTTGTATCCAAACGGATATGGTTATAGATATTTTCTCAGATATGGAGACAGTTTACCACCCGTACTACCATGTCATTACCCGTGAGCGAGCCGTGATAGGGTTTTAGTGGTATTAGAATTTAGGATCGATATACATCCCAATCAACCATAATATCATATCTAACACAACACATTTCATTATCCATTTCTTGTTTCTTATCTCCACTGGGATCCATACCCTTCTTTGATAATCATTTAGGGCTATGTAAGACACGGCTAAGAGTGCAGGATCAAGAACAAAAATGTGAATGCAAATGCAAATGTGAATATGAAGCGGTTAGGATGCAAACAAGCTATTGATGGTTTTATGAATGATGCTTGAAGTCAGAGAATGACGAGAGGATCTTCACATAAATCAAATGGAAAGATGGAAGCAGCTAATGAAAGGCAAGAGGCACTACTTTAGTAACAGATTGAGCATGTCCTCAAATCAACCAGCAGTAGTTCCAGTTGAAGGAAATCAGAATGCACCACAAGTGGGTAGTGTGAGGGATTTTCAAAGATTGCAACCAGAAAAGCTTTCTAGAACAGGTTTAGTAAGTTTGGCTCAAGATTGGCTTGAGGAGATTGAAGGATTATTAGATATAGCCAAGGTACTCAATGCGGATCGTGTGAAGGTGGTGAAGGTTCAGTTTGCTGGTCAAGCTAGGTCATAATGAACAAGGCAAACGTCCACATACACTGAATCAACCATCGAGGAAGGAAGCTAACCCGACATGCAATTCTGCAAGAAGTATGGGCATAATGTATAGTAGATGAAAGGCTCAAGGGAAGCATTATACTTGTGGAGTTATGGATCATAAAGTAGCTTTTTGTCCTAAGTTCTGAGCTATCATCTCAGTGCAGCCTATGAATCAAAAAGAAAATAACAAGGAAATTATACCCTACCAAGAAAAGCAATTCACTCATTTTGGTAAGACAAACAACAGAAAGTAGAAGAAAGCATAGAAAAATAACACAAATTAGAAGAATGAAGCTGAGACATCTCGTGGTCAGGGTATGTGTTTACGTCTTGATAGTTGAGGAAGCTAAAGATGTGGTGATGTAATTACAAGTATTATTCTAATATACATGCACATGTTCTTTTCAATTATTACACATCTTACTGATTTATTTCTACTACGTTTGTTGATGAAAATTTTATTAAATATCATAAATTATATGAGGGTTAGAGTATCATAACAGGTAGTGGAATCTTAATAGTCACTCAGACCAATGAGCATCACTTTCTTCTATTTTTTTCTATTTATGTTGGATTACCACCCTTGTAAACCATTCATGATTAATGAATAAAAGTTTTTTGTTGGGGTTGCTCATGGTGTGTTCCATAAGGCATATTCCAAGAAAAAAAAGTATATATGGGATGTCTAACTTTCCATCGTAACACACCTTAGTCGTCATGTATGTATGACATAGCTGACTCATGAATTATATATTTTGAATGATGACCATTAATAGGGAATTTTTAAATTTTACATTTTCCATCAATGAGTCGATATGCACCTCCAAAGTGTATTGCCTCTATCACAAATGGTCCCGTCCACTTTTCTTCAAACTTATTCCTAGAATTGTGGGTCGGGATCGTTGGTCTTCATATGGTTAGGACCATGTCTTCTTTTAGAATACTCTCCTTTGGACATTCTTGTTGAAGGCCTTGTAGATTTGAGCTTAATAAACTGGACATCTACTGGGTTGTTAATCACCTCTCGTCTAGAGCCTCCACCTATTGGAGTTGTAGCTTGGCTTTTTCATCCGTTGTCATTTGCATATGTAGGGATACCTGTAGTGATAGCATTTGCATCTCAAGAGGAAGAACGGCCTCACAACCATATGTAAGAGCAAATGACATGTTACCCGTTAGGGTCCACATTGTTGATCGATAGGGCCATAAGCATTCATCAAGTTTTTTCATCCCAAACACGCTTGTTCCCAGCAACAAACTTCTTCGTGATCTTGATTATCATTTTATTGAATGCCTCAACTAACCCATTGGCTGTGGGGTTGTATGGTGTTGAGGCCCCTTCTTCTACGTAGAAATTATTCATATGCAAGGTTAACAAACTGAGGCCCGTTGTCATGCCAATCCATTTGGATATACCAGAGCGATACACAATGTAATGCTTGAGGAAGCTCACCACATTCTTGGTCCTAATTTCCTTGAGTGGAATTACTTCAGCCCATTTAGAGAAGTAATCAGTTAGAACAAGGATAACTGGTGCTCCTTGCTTGATGGGGGGCTAATGGGACCTATGATATTCATCCTCCATGTTTCAAATTAGCATGGAATTGACATGCCACGCATCATTTAGCGTACTCCATGGTGTTAGTGATCATAGTTGGCTAATAGTAACTAAGGCGCTAGAGTTAGTCTTGAAGTTTTGGCCAAGGTTGATGGGCTCCATGCAGTCTTCATGAGCTTCTTTGAAAGCTTCATGTGTTTCCTTCCTAGCAAGACATCAAAGTATATTCCATCAAAGGATGGATGCATTTTCAAAGTCATGTCGTAATAAACATGATTGTATTTGCGTCTCTAAGATTTTTCAGGTAGGATCTCTTGGAGGACAATATCAAAGATTGGGAACATCCAATCTGATTCAGTTAGCTTGGCAATCGTGGCACAAGTTTTTACCTCCTTCGGCATGCTCAGCTTGAGCCTTGGATAATAGAGGTGATGGCTCCCTATGCTGATTAGAGCAAGGGTAGCCTCTTTGAAAGTGCTCATAAATTGAGTAGCCGCTCAGTAATATGGTAGCAGATCCTCATGTCATACTTTGTACTCTTTATTGATTGTACTAACTGTTATGGTCCTGAACCCCTGCTAACGATAACCCTCTCGATTAGGGGAGAAAAACTAAGACAGCGAAATGTGACCCGGACGCGCCAACGAAAGCTCCACCAGATGACTCGGGCGTCGACCCTGGCCATCTCTCCTTTAAGACGCCCAACGCAGCCCTAGCAGGAGAGCCGCTATGCTAGTCGCTCCCTTCTTGTGGACGACACGAAAGGCGGTACTAGTCGGCCCCTTATCGTGGACGACACGAAAGGCGATACTATTCTCCCCTTCTCGTGGACGACACGAAAGGTAGTACTAGTTGGCCCCTTCTCGTGGATGACACGAAAGGCGATACTAGTCGCCCCCCTTCTCGTGGATGACACGAAAGGCGGTACTAGTCAGCCCCTTCTCATGGACGACACGAAAGGCGGCGCTAGTCGGACCCTACTCGTGGACGACACGAGAGGCGGCGTTAGCCAGCCCTTCCCCTCTCCTTCTTGCGGACGACATGAAAGGCCATATTAGTCGGTCTCCGCCGCGACCGGAAGCCGACAGCCCTACTATCCAGACGCCCTCACGAGCGGCAGGAGGAGTGTCGCCAGGCCGACCTCTCTCTCCCTCCACGTAGGACAGCCGCCTTGGGCCCGAGTCACGACAACACGTCGACGTCGCATTAATGAGGAAATCAATGTGCAGATCCTCTTCACTCACACGATATTTA
>JBAKGM010019092.1:0-11289 GCA_037177215.1 Asparagus racemosus | reverse complement strand
ACAACAGATCAAATCGGCCTTCTCATTAAAAGCGATTTGTAACAACCCAACTTCACTTGCCGAGTTGGGGTAGTTCTTTTGTTAGAGGCGAGTTCGGAAGACCCTTCCCACTGGGCTGAGTTGAGGTACGTCCTTCTCACCTAACACGAGTCGAGACATCTCACTCACTTAGCTCGAGTCTAGGTAACCTCCTTACTGGGTGTAGTTCAGGCGACCCTTCCTGCTAGGTCGAACCAAGGGATCCTTCTCGCCATGACGAGTCGAGAAACCCCTCACCTAGCTGAGATAGGCGACCCAACTTACTCAGTCAATTGAACCTACCCCTCTCACTAAGTCGAGTTAGGGCATTCCCTCTCATTTAGGATGAGTCAAAGGGCCCTTCTCACCTAGTCGCGACAAGTGATCCAACTCGCTCGATCAAGCAACCACACCCCACTCGCCAAGTCAAGTCACATTGTCCAACTATGCTAAGTCGAGTCAAGGAGTGCGAGCCTCAAAACAGAGATCGGCATTACAGAATAAGACCTAGGCACCACGTATGTCCTAGGCACCCAACCTACGGGTTGTCAATTGCTGAGTCGCCACTCCCACTGGGGCCGACTCATCAAGACCTTGGCGTCCACACTAAGACCAAGGCACTCAACCAGATCCTCAATCTTCTCGCAAGTGCCTTTTCATTCGATGCTACAATGCCGACCTCTCGGCGCTACAACAGTCGATCCACTCAGCCTTTTTTCAAGTACTCTACCCTTGTCACTATAATAAGTAGCCATTCTCACTAGGCTGAGGTCGAGCGGACCTTTCCTCCTAGGTCGAGTCGGTCCCTCCCCCCTGGTCGAGTCAGACCTTCCTCCCAGGTCGAGCCGGTCCTTCCTCCCTCGTCGAGTCAATCGAACCAATCCTTACAAGTTGATAAGTGGCAATTGGATTTCACTCGGACACGGCTCAATCCATATCCAAGTGAAAGGGGCCTACTGTTGGTACCCCAAAGAGATTTTTGCTTAATCTCTATGTGAAAATTAATGGGTGCCACATCACATTCGAATTTAGGACCGAAAGGCGGTCTTAACCGACCTTCTCCAAGTATTTGGCACTCGGCGCTACAGTAACTCGGCCGACTTCCACAGTGCCAACTTCTACAGTACCGGCCGACGCGAAAGGCGCTACTAGTCGTCATGCTACAGTAGGCCAACTCGTCTACTACAGTACCTCGGCCGACTTCTACAATGCTAACTAGTATAGTACCGATAGACGCGAAACGCGTTTCTAGTCGTCATGCTACAGTAGGCCGACTCACCTGCTACAGTACTCGGCCTACTTCTACAGGCCGACTGCTACAGTACCGGCCGACGTGAAAAGTCGTTACTAGTCGTCTTGCTACAATAGGCTGACTCGTCTGCTATAGTAACGCGGCCGACTTCTACAATGCTGACTGCTATAGTGCCAGCCGACGCGAAAGGTGTTGCTAGTCGTCATGCTACAGTGCCAACTCGCCTGCTACAGTACTCGGCCGACTTCTACATTGCCAACTGCTACAGTAGTGGCGACGCGAAAGACGTTGCTATTCGTCATGCTACAGTAGGCCAAGTGCTACAGTAACTTCCTGCTATAATGGTTGGCTTTGAGCCCCGCACCAAAAAAACAAGTCCACATCACAATTAATGGCACTGTGCTGGCCACATGGCTTTTGTAACCACTCCCCATATCTCACATCATATCAATGTTGACTCTCTCCACACATAAGCTGACATGTGTAAAACTAATGCTAAAGTGACCAAATTGCCCCTCTCTCATTTCTACAAAGAGAGAAACTATTCTCAAAGTAAAAGTATGCTATTTTTTCTCTCCCCCTGCACTCTGCAATTAAAAACTCTTACTATTCATTTTCTCCTCCACTCAAACTCACTTACTGACTTGATCGTTTGAGGTACAACGGGGGAAACATACCCGGTCCTCTCATAAGCTCCTACCTATGCAGGAGGGAAGAACAGCCCAACTCAGAGCTAGATATTCAGGGGAGAGAGCGGATCTCTGTCATCTTCAATCTCAAACCCATTTTGACTGTTTGATTACGTACATCAACAGTATGTATTAGTTCTAAGACGTCTATAGCCCTGTTGGCACCAAATATCTTTTTGTTTGTTTGTTTCCCCTTTATGCAATTAGAGTAAATTTTAAAATTTGTAAAATCAAGGAGATCTAGAATCCCATCTGACACAAGTCTGTCAATTCTCCATTTGGAGATGTGACCTAATCTCTTATGCCATAACGAAGCGAAATTCTCATTGGTTTATTTTCTCTTTACACCTCGAGTACTTAATTGCAATGTTTCATGATATGAAGTAACCGTATCAAGCAAATAAAGGTTATCAGCATAAGATAAAAAACCAGTATCAACTAAATTTGAATTTTGAAAAAGACTTAACTTGTCATTTTTGAAAGAACAAAGTAACCAAATTTGTCCAATACAGGAATAGAAATCAAATTCTGTCTAAATGACGCTACTACAAAAGTCTTTTTCAAATCTAAATAACAACGAGACTTTAAGAATAATCTAAATGTCCCAATTGCCTTAACTTCAACCTTCTTGCCATCGCCCACATAGATGATCATTCACCATCACTTGACTTTCAACAGCTCAGGCAACCCTGCATAGACACACTGATGTTAGTTGTGGTAGCAAAATCTAACCACCACGTGTGTCTAGGTACCGAAGATAAATTAACCTCAAAATAAACAAAACTGAAAAGTGTACGTTTCTTTGCAAGCCATGCATGATAGTTGGTACAGTTTTTCTTCTTATGTCCAGCAGCCCCACAGAAGAAATAGCAATCTCCATTATTTTCCTTATGTTATTTCTTTTTTGGTTGAGCTTCTATAGCTCCCTTATTTTTCATTCTTTTCTTCCCTTTGTCCTTAGAAGTACTAGCCAAATAAGCACTTTCTGTCTTCTCTTACTTCAACCTTTCCTCTTCTAACACACAATGTGAGATGAGCTCATTAAGAAACCAAGTCTCCTTTTGGCAATTGTACCTCACTTTAAATTGACTGAATTGTGTGGGAAGTGATATAAGAACCAAATGCACAAGCAAGTCCTTAGAGAGTTCAAGATTAAGTGCTTTCAACTTTAAAACAGTGTGAGATATCTCCTTGATATGCTCCCTAATATTCCCTTTCCCTTTGTATCTCATTGAGGTAAGATTTGCCAAAAGTGTACTAGTTTCAGCCTTCTCATTCTTGACAAATATTTTCACAATGTTCTCAAGGAACTCTTTGACGGTAGTTATCTTCTCAGACATAGTGCCCCTAATGATCATCATATATATGCAATTTGACTTCTCTCACCTCTCCATGTCCCTTTTCTCATCAGTCAAACTTTTGTTCGTAAGAGGTGTAGGAGAATGAAGCCTTAACGCAAGGCCGAGATCCATGACTCCGAGAACTATCATAACGTTCGCTTGCCATGACTTGAAGTTGGTGTTGTTTAACATAGGAATAGAATTAATATTGGTAGTGATGTTTGAAGCAGAACTAACAACTAAATCAGAAAACAACATAAGAAAATAAATAAGCTCACATAAGAAACCAAATTAAAATTTATAAATTCAAAATTAGCAATACCCATCTCAAGATACCTAACACAACATTAATATTTAGTCTTTGGACAGAAATATTAATTTATAAGTGGTACTCTTGGTGTAGTGATCAAACATTGACAATAAAACATGTCAAACAATAAACCTTTATTCAGACTGATTTATTATTCACATGTTAAACCGAATAATTGTCACATATTTATCACCACAGATATGCAAATAATTTTTTCAAATATTAATATTAACTTTCCTTTGGGATGATTAATATTTGCATGAACCATACACACGCTACCGTTTTGATGTTTTAAAATAAATTGATCTATACAAGAGAGGCTATTTTGGTAACATATTGTTTCAATCAATTCTTTTCAATACATCATATATCTTTTACAAACTTTAATGCTCAATTTTGAATCCAATAAAAATAAAAACATAATAAAAGTGCAAATTCCAAACAAATTTTTTTTTAAAAAGTTTGGATCCAAAGACATTTTATATCCAAATGGGCCATTACAGCGAAGTTGATGCTGGCCCATCCGTTCAATGTTGGGTGGAGGCTTATCCAAACAAATTTTAAGTTTGATTGGCGGGGTTATGAGGGCGGCCTATTTGAATGTCTTTGTTTTTATATAGGGACACGTATGACGGCGGCCCACTTCATGATTCCTTTGTTTTAAAAAAATAGGCCAATCATGGGGAAGCCCACTTCAATTCCATGTTTCTACTTGGGTGCCGCTGCAACGCCGAATATCCAGCGCTGTAGCGCCTCCTTTTCCAGCGCTCTGGCTCTTTTTGTTCAAAAGATTTCTAACCTGAAATCTTTCTTTAATGGCCTTTTATCCAGAACTAGACATCAATTACTCATAAATACATAATAAACACTGAATTAAAATATTCAAATTTCTCAAAAATTGATGCATATGCATGACATGATGAACAAATCCTAGTTTTCAATTAAACATGAATTCTTCTAAATCGGATTCATAAAATTTAAAATATAATAATCATTTTGAATCCGAAATCATGAAGAATATATAAGAGGAATAACTACTAAATTTTATTCTCAAATTAAACAATTCAAAATGAAGTATTGTCAGATTTGAGAACGTACAAGAGAATCACATCACAAATAAAAATTGATTCTCAATAGATTAACATGAACATCGCTCTGATACCAATTGTTAGATCAAAAAGAAAATTTTTCTTTAAGAGATGAAACACTAATCAATCCCAACATCGTTTATGTCAAACTATTGAGATAATTAAGAAAATGCAGAGCTATACCTAAATTCATAGAGTAGGATGTGATTCTTGAGTTTTGAGATATAGATCTTCCAAATCTTGTACGTATATCCTCCTTAGAGAAACTCATTTATCTTTCTGTGTAACTTTTTGAAGATGAGATATCATAAAGAAACTGTCCGTAGAGATTTGGGGAACCACAACCCTTTTTATAACTGATTCTAGTTATTCATAATTATCAATTTAGCCCATCATAGAATTAACAATTATATTTTTGTCTCTAAATATAGGAGGTCCATACTTTAATAATGTATTAAAAGCCCAAACCCTAAATTAGATTACTTTAATGGGCTAACCTTAATTAACAGCACATAATACACATTTATTTAATATATTAGTCCATATGTTGGATTTAAATCCAACACATGCCCCTCCCCTTGACGCTTAGACAAATCCCTAGTTGGGCTAATTTTAATGAGAGATTCACTGCTTTTATTAGGCTTGTTGATGTTTGTAATCGGACAGTCACTAACCTCGGTCTGAGTTTAGTTTTTAAGAGCAGGGCTCGTCTTCTCTCCTAATGCCTGGTGACGTTGCTCCGGTCAAGGGGTTTGCCTACAAAGGAGTACATGTGTAACGGTTGGAGTTGAGATCTCCAGTGGTCGCTCCGACGGTCAAGTCAGTAATGAGAAGAGAAAATGTGTAGGGGAATTCACTAAGATAAAAATCACTTACTTGGTTCACTGTTCTTACTGCTATTTATTAGGGTTCGGAGGGCATTCTTGTCTTTCGAGAGACAGCTGCTGAGTCAGCCTCTTCCTCCACGTGCTGAGAGACTATTTTACCAGCTCCTGTATGAGCCGGCCACAATAGCACATCCCTGTCACAGTAGAATGCATTGACAGGTGTCAAACTGTGAGTGGACCGAGAGTTGGCACTGTCTATTCACCATTAATGGGGATGGGATTAGCAGCGTCTGCTGTGGCATGGGTCTAAGGTACCCTAAATACCGTGAGGGATGGAGGAGTGAAGGGGGGTTGTCAGCACATTTAATGCGATAGCGATGAATTGTCGGGTGTAGACTTCAGATCGCCGTCGTCTAAGTGGGGGGACCAGGAGCGATGAGAGGTGGGAGTCGAGGCCGAGTGGCCCACTTGAATTGTTCCTCTCGAGTCGCTGAGAGTAATTTGATAGAGTGGACGACCATCACCGCCTTTCGCGTCGTCCAAGGGTTTCTAAGGCGAAGGGTTGGCTGAAGGGACGACCATCGCCGCATTTTGCGTCGTCCATAGATCGCTGGGTGAATGGTTGGCTGAATGGACGACCATCACCGCCTTTCACGTCGTCCATTAATCGCTAGGGTGAATGGTTGGCCGAATGGACGACCATCACAGCCTTTCGCGTCGTCCATGGATCGCTGGGGTGAATGGTTGGCCGAATGAACGACCATCACTGCCTTTCACGTCGTCCATAGATCTGGGGTGAATGGTTGGCCGAATAGACGACCATCACTATCTTTCGCGTCGTCCATGGATCGCTGGGGAGAATGGTTGGCCGAATGGATGACCACCTCCTTTCGCGTCGTCCATGGATCGCTAGGGCGAATGATTGGCCGAATCGACGACCATCACCGCCTTTCGCGTCGTCCATGGATCGCTGGGGCGAATGGTTGGCTAAATGGGCGACCATCGCCGCCTTTCGCGTCATCCAATATGCTGTGATGTGGGTGGTGAGCGTAGATCGTTTTACAGGCCGGTCGGGGTGGCTTGCGTTGCACTCGGTTGGCAGGCGGGCGTGTTCATTTGACACTCTGTTTTCCTCTTTAATCACTTATTAGTGGTTACGACCATAACAAGGCTAGTTTTGGACACCTCACACATCTTATGTTTGTAATATTTTATTTTCGGAAAGTTAATTGTCGTGAATTTTGTATTTTTCATAAGAATTTAAATAGTTTCACTTTTAACACAAAATTTTCTATTTTTAAAAGGGTAAATGACACTTAAATATTCTATTATTTCATCACCTTTACATTTTTAAATACCCTTAGTTGTAAAAAATAGCACTTTAGTAGCTTAAGTTGTAAAAAATTGGTAAATTAGTACCTTTTGTTAGTTGTCATGGGAATATTTTTAGAAAATTATATTGACATCTAATAAAATGTACTAAAGTGCTATTTTTTTCAATTTAGGGTTAAAATGCTGCTTTCTTACAACTTAGGGTATTAACGAGCTACGTTTTACAACTTAAAATATTTAAGTGTAAAGGTGGTGAAACAATATGATTTAAGTGTCAGCTTTTTTACAACTGAGGATATTAAAGTGCTATTTTTTATAATTTAGGGTATCAAAGTGCTACGCTTTACAACTTAGGGTATTTAAATATCAAGGTAATGAAACAATATGTTAAATGCCATTTAGCCTTTTCAAAAACTACCATAACATTTAGTTGTGTTGAGAAAGTTCATAATAGCTTTTTTTTAAGTATTAATTGCAGACAAACCCCTTGTACAACTGCCAAAATTTGGATAGACCTCATGTTTTTATTGTTGTAGACAGATTCCCAGAGTTTCAACTCTTTTAGTTCCATGTTAAAATTGAGTTTCATAAGCTGAAACGTCTGCGCTTCATAAATTGATTTACTTACTATAAACTTGCATATAGTAGTCATCGCATGTAACTAAAATTTATGTTATCTTTTTAAAACAGAGAAGATTTGGGTTTGTTTTTAGGGCTCCAATGAGAGAGTATTCTTTCTATTTTCTTCACATTATTATTTTTAAAGAAATGATTCAATTTATAGAGGCTTTTCAGTCAATCACTTCTATCTCAAAATATCAGCCTCTCATTATATCCAATTAAGACCCATTAACAGCTCTGATTTAATTCACATAATGAGCCCATTAATTCTCCATGAATGCCCCTTATCACCCATTGTATTCTTATTTTACACATGCGTATTTGATTGATTTGGTCAACCTACTAACATCTCTCACTTGGCCAAATTAACCAAATGATATGTCTCCCACTATTCATGAGATCAGATGTTTTATTCCTACCATTACTCAAAAATATCCATTCTCATTTCATTATTCATGAAATTTACTTGGACTTATTTATTCCTAAGCTCTATTAAGCTCACATGTTTGATAAAAGATTTCGTTTGTATTTCCTCTGTCAAAGGGTTAGCAATCATATCTGTAATAGGGATGTAAGTTACGTAACTTCTTTCTTTTCTACAATATCTCAAATATAGTGATACTAGATCTCAATGTGTTTTTCTTTGAAACTATTCACTCCATTATTGATCAGACTAATCGCTGTCTGATTATCACAATAAATATCAATAGCTCTTTCTAACAAGCAACACATCCTAGTTTCTTGTTGCTCCAAAAAATAGCTCTGTCCCGAAGTAGACTTTGCATCATCTTTATCACCTCTAAAATCAACATCAGAGTAACTGAGGACTTCAAATGAAACTCAATTGATAAACCAATCTATGCGTCAATGTGCCTTTGATATACTTCATAATCTTTTTAACAGTTTCCCACTGTGCTGGTTCTGGATTACTTTGATATCAGCTAACCAGATTTACAGCATAAGCTAAATTAAGTCTAGTGCACAACATTACATACATCAAGCCTCTAACTGATAAAGCATAAGAAATATCTAACAGCTTCTGCTCTTCTCTAAAGCTTTGTTCTTTACACAATCTCTTTCCTATAACTAACTAATTTGGTACAGGATTGAAATTTTCCATTCCAAACCTTTTAAGAATTAATCTTAAATATTTTTCTTGGTTTAAACTTAACATTTGAGACTTTCTGTCTCAGATTATTTGAATTTCAAGAATATATGGTGCATTTCCCATATCTTTCATCTCAAACTTTTCACTAAGATCTGACTTGATTATATTCAACATTTCCATGTCATTTCTAGCGAGAAATATACAAAGATAATATAGTAAACTTGCGCCCACTTTTCAAGATAGATACATAATTATTTAATTTGTTCTGAACAAAATCAAGTTTGGTGACTGCATCATGAAACTTGGGATACCACTGTCTAGAAGATTATTTTAAATCATAAAGAGATTTTATTAACTTATAAACTTTATGTTCTTGTCCTTTCACCTGAAAGCCTTCAAATTATTGTATATATACTACTTCCTTTAACGCTCCATTAGGAATGCGACTTTAACATCCATTTGGAACAACTCCAAATTAAGATATGCAACAATATCCTAAATGATTCTAATGGATGCAAATTTAGCTATAAGAGAATACGTCTCCTGTAAATCTATTCATGCCTTCTGGTTGTAACCCTTAGTAACTAACATTGCTTTGAATTTATCAATAGACCATCAACATGGTAGTTCTTTTTTAGCACTCATTTACATCCTATGGCTTTTCTATTTACCGGTAGATCACTTAGCTTCCAAACCATAGATTCAAAGCAATTGAACATTAGAGAAGTTTAAGAGATCTTGTTCTTCTATATTTACATCTACCAAGAAGAAAGATGGTTCACATAAATACAAATAGTAATTATCCATTCATGCAGGTTGTGTTCTAGGCGTTTTGCCTAAAACACCTACATTTAGAGGTTTATCATTATCCATAGGTATTTCATCATTTTCAATGTTGGGCTCATTCATAATATCAAGATCATTAGTGTAAGTAATACATTAATAATCATCATTTATTACAGTTAGACAATGTTCACATGGTGGCAATTGAATATTAGACAGTCCAGGCAACAAGTTCATTTTGGTAATCTGATTTATTTTTGAAATACTAGCATGTCCTAGTCTAGAATACCACAATTTAAACTCAAAAATATAGCAAGTCAAGTAGTTCAAATCAGAGTTTTCATTACCAGAATTATTACAAATAATTGGAAGGATATGCAATTTATACTCAAGTACATAGTTTTCCATAGCATACACTTGCTCATCCTTTCTTATAGAAACCATGTTATTAAAAAAAATTCTAACCTCTACCCCATTTTCATCAAGCAAGGATCAAAGATCATATTACGCTGATTTCGTGGTGCATAAAATACATCTTTAAGGACAAGAACATTATCCCCATGATCTAAATTATATGAACCAATACCTTCTACATTGAGATAAGTATTATTTCCTGTTAGGTAAATTATGAGTGTGTACCTAAAGTTGCAAGTATACAACTATCAAGTAATAGTATAAAAAATTATCGATCCCACGAGGAAGGTGTTGTAAGAGTTTATCAAAATTGATTATTATGTTGTGTGTGACAATTAGGAGTGTGATAAAAGAAATGTGATGAAAGTGAGTGTGGAGTGATTAAGAGAGAGTTTGCGATTGAGTGTAAATAAAAACAAAATGAGATTGAGAGTGGAAAGATAAAGAGTGGTTGTGAATATGTGCAAATAAGAGCAAAACAAGATTGAGAGAGGAGAAAGGATGATGAATAAGATGAAGGAAAATAAAATAAACAAATAAAAATCAAGAATAAAGAGGAAAATCAAGAAAGTAAAATATGAAGGATTAAATAAAGATATGAGGAATCTAGAATAGATCCACTTAGCTAATCTCATTCTTATGTGAATAACTACGATATAAAGCTAGTTTCAAATAATTTCTAGAATTATCACAAATATTAGCTCCACATTTAGAAAAGAGCAATTACCTAAAGGGTTCTAGCCTCTAGGTGAATTAAAGAAAAGAAAAATAAATTAAATAAAACTAATCCCAAGAGGGTTCTAGCCTCAAGGTGAATAATACAAGAAAATAAAATTTAAATTATAAAATAAATGCAAGAAAGTAAAGACATGAAAGTAAATATATGAAAGTAACGACATGAGTGTAAATCTACTCTACAAAGTATTAAATAAGCAAGAAAAGAAAATATTACAAGAAAAGAAAGGAATAAAAAGTAAACACTCATTTCATCTTATCTTCATCTTCATCCTCTTTTCATCCTTGACAAAGAGAAGAAAAAAATATGAAGGGGTGAAAATATTTTTTTATTAATTGCAATAAAAAGTTACAAATTTAGAAAGTCTTCTCAACAAGAGTAACCCTCCTCTCTAAATAGAGTTTTTACAAAATATTTTACACTCAAACCCCTCACCCTCTACCCCTATGTATAGCCTACAGTAAGTAACAAGAACCATTAGATTTTACTTGGGCTCCATGGATTAAATCTTATTCACAAAACAAGTTTGTTACAAATCAATTGGTGGGTCAATTGGTTGACCTATCAGTTGGCTGACCGATTAGCCAATCGGTTGGCCGATTGACTAGAATTATAAAATTTTAAAAATACAGATAGTTCCATCTCGTCGAGATAGACGATTTCCATATATTATATGTTAAATTTTGCCTTCCGTATTGAGAGATATTGCCGTTTCTTTGTGGCTAATATCTTGAACATGATTTTGACTTGATTTCTTTTCATATTGGATCC
>JBAKGM010019091.1:0-11290 GCA_037177215.1 Asparagus racemosus | reverse complement strand
CTGCAAAATAAGATAAAAATAATTATTAGTGGTATATTTATTCATATAAAATAGATAATGAGAGTATTAAATTGTAAGTAAAATGTGATTATCAATCACTCACCGAGAAATAAGAACTCATAACTCTCCTTCGAGAGTACATTGGTGTCTTTTCCTAGAGTTACAAAGACATGCCCGGGTTAGGCCTAATGTGATCGTACATCACCTTAACATTGACCCCAACGTGAAACCGGTCAGATAACAATAACAACGCTTCCATCCAGAGTTGATTGAGCAAATCAAGAAGAAAATCTACAAACTCATTGAATGTAGGTTCATCCATGAAGAACAACATCCAGATTGGCTAGCCAACGTCGTAGTAGTAATGAAAAAGAATAGTAAGATCCCGATTTGTATTGATTTTAGGGATCTTAATCTTGCTTACCTAAAAGATAAATTTCCTCTCCCAATAATGGATGTCATGGTTGAAAATACGTGTGGGTTTGAGAGGATGTCATTTCATGGATGGGTTTTCTGGATATAATCAAATCAAGGTGCATCTAGATGATCAGAAGCACACAGCTTTCAGGACACCCTTAGGGTATTCTATTATATAGTAATTCCCTTTGGCCTGAAAAATACTGGAGCAACTTATCAACGCTCCATGAACATGATTTTTCATGAGCATTTGTGCAAGACGGCGGAGTGTTATGTCGACAACCTCACAATCAAGAGTCATCATAAACAAGACCATGTCATTGACTTGAGAATGGTGTTCTAAATCATGAGAAAACATCAACTTAAGATGAATCTGACAAAGTCTTTCCTGGAGGTATCATCAAAAACATTCTTGGGATTTTTTTGTAACATCTAAAGGAATACATGCCTATCCCAAAAAAGTGAAATCCATCTGAGAGATGCCACCTTCGAGAAATCTCAAAGAACTCAGAGGTTTACAAGGACGATTAGCCTACATCTACAGGTTCATTGCTAACTTATGTGGAAAATGTCAACTGTTTCAAAGGTTGACGAAGAAAGATGTTTCGTTTGTCTAGGACGAAGCTTGTCAAAGAGCTTTTGATGAGGTCAAGAATTATCTCATGAAGCCACCTATTCTAGCTGCACTAGTATCAGGTAAACTATTCCACTTTCAAATAGTTTGAGCTTAGAAGCAACCAGCTATCTATCGATAGGCAAAAACAAACTTTGATCTACGTCAGGGAAATGGATTACTCCCTTAGAGCAATTCTTGTCCAGAAGAATGACAATGGTTATGAACAAGCAATTTATTACCTCAGTCAAACTATGATTGGTGCCAAGCATCGCTACAATCTAGAAGAAAGGAATGTCTAGCATTGGTCTTTGCAGTTCAAAAAATGTTATACTACCTCACTGGTCAATCCAACCGTATGTTAAGAGTTAATCCCCTACAGATACTCATGACGAAACCTGAATTGCTGAACTGTAGGCTAGCTAAATAGGCAATACTAATTGCACAGTACGATATGGCATTTGTGCCATAGAAAATAGTTAATTGCTAGGCAATGGTTGACTTTTTGGCAGATCACCCCATTCCCGAATCTTCTAAACTCTATGAAGACATTCCAGATTGAAGTCTTCGAGTTGAATGTAGTCTTAGACTACCAGGTATAGCAACTTTACTTTGACAAGGACATCAAGACGCAACCACCGAGGAATAATTATCACTAGAGTGGGGGTAGTATTGATCGATCCCCACAAACATGTCCTTCCTCGGGCTTATTCATTGACCGAGCCATGCTCCAGTAATGTGGCCAAATATAATACCCTCATAATTGTCCTACCCTTTGCTCAAGATATGTGCATCAAATACCTTACAGCTTACGGTGATTCTAAATTGATCATCAATCAAATCAATGGAGAACATGAGGTCTGCCACAATGACCTTATACCTTATCATGAAGCAGCAATGAAGCTTGCCCAATCATTCGAAAGCTTCTACATCAGTTATGTAGCCCACCTCAAAAACACTCATATGGATACTTTAGTGTCCCTTGCAGCCACTCTTACCTTTACTCCTAAGTCTACTAGGCACATCACAGTGGTTGGCCATCAATTATGCTCCCCAAAGCAAATTTTAGAAACTAACGAAGTGCATATCATGCTCACTCACTTCGAGACTAATGATTGGCGTTTCCTGATCATTGATTACTTCTTTGAATCGAATACTACTAGATAATTTGAAGTAAGTAATCTCTATCCAAAGAAGAGCTTCATTCTTTTTCTATGATTCCACTACACAGACTTTTTATCATCAATCATTCGACGGGATTCTCCTCTGATGTTTATCATCAAGCGAAGCTTGAGAAGCACTCAAGGAAGCCCATGACAGAGCATGTGGAGCTCATCAATCAGGTCCCAGACTTCAGGACCGACTTTGTCATCTAGGCTATTATTGGCCAATAATGATTGTTGATGTAGTGGCTTATGCCAAGCGGTGTCATGTGTGCCAAGTCTACGCTGATTTTCAGGAAGAATTGCATTCAACTGTCACCTCATGGCCATTTGAAACATGGGGCATGGACATCATTGGGCCAATTAGCCCACCGTCTGCTCAAGGCCATCTTTTTATTCTAGCCATCATCGATTACTTCTCTAAATGGGTTGAAGTTGTTCCACTCGGAGGGGTCAAGACATCTCACCTAGATAAATTCTTAAAACACCACGTAACTTATCGATTCCACATCCCTAGAAGGATTGTTCATGACAATGGTTCACAGTTCATCAATTGATCGTTCTTCAGATTCTACAACAAGTTCAGGATTCAAGATGTAGTTTCTACACCATATACTTGGCTACTAATGGTCTAGCTGAAGCTTTCAACAAAACCATCATCAAACTTCTAAAGAAGCTCATCTCCTCCAACAAATGAGCTTAGGATAAAAAACTTGGAGAGTGTTTATGGGCTTATCGAACAACATTTCAGACTCCCATCAGCTCCACTCCTTTTTCCTTAGCTTACAGATGTGAAATGGTGATCCCTCTGGAAATTCAGATGTTGTCATTGAGAATTGCACTTACCGAGAAAATGATGACTGAAGAACACCATCAAAAGCATCTCTAAGAACTAGAGGCGATAGATGAATTGAGACTTCAAGCCTAGCAATGAATTAAGATCTACCAATTATGGATCTCAAGAGCCTTTAACAGGAGAGTCAAAGAACAATACTTCAAAAAAGGCGACCCAGTCTTAGCTGTTCGTCGACCCATGGTCATGATGCACAAGACTAAGGGTAAATTTCAACAAAAATGGGAAGATCCATTTGAAGTGGAGACAATCTACTCAAATGGAGTGTATCGCTTAATTGACCAAAATGGCAATAGGCTCATGACGCCAATTAACGGGAAATTTCTCAAGAAATATTACCCTTAATTCTGGCCAATTTCATCTCCTCATAGAGATTATGGTCACGATTAAGTTTTCACCTCTGGCCATAAATATTGATCATCTTGATCTAAAGATCCAATCAAAATCCCCTGTGAGTTATCATGTTAACACCACACCTCGATTTGACTCTAAATATTTTACCACCATCATATTAACATTACACCTCTGAACAGTTTCCATTCTAATGATCCGATCGGTTAATATTACACCTCTATTGGAACACTTCGTCTACCGGTTAACATTATACCTCTGTCGACTTGTCTTTTCAAATTCGACCGGTTAACATAACACCTCTGTCAATCCGCCCTTGCCAAAAATCAATTAGTTAATATTACACTTACATTAATTTTCTACCACTAAGTTAACACTACACTTCCAAACAGTAATCGTCCTTTCAACTCCCTTAAAACTGATTGGTTAACATTGCACCTCTATCAGTCATTTCATTTAGCACATTAACATTACACCTCTGTCAAATACCCTAATGCTGTCATGTTAACATTACACATCTGAACAGTACCAACTTAATCAAACTTGGTACGTTAACACTACACCTCTGTTAGTTTGATTTTATTATTTTTCTCCCCAGCAAGGATATCAATACAATATGTTAACATTACACCTCTATCGTACACATTTAAAAGAAAAGTAAAAGTTCTTTTATTATTGAAAGAGCTAATTCAGTACTAAAAAAATCTAAAGGGAATACGAATAAAAAGAGTGTATTTGTGCTATATATTTAGCTATCTTAGAGTCCCTAGCTTCATGAGTGTTGTATTGGGCTCTTTCCCTTAGAGTCCAAGGATCAATAGGAGTAGCTTGAACTCTAACAACCTCCACCCTCACCGTTTTAGCTTCAAGTTTAGCAGCCTTGAAATCCCACTCAGCCAACTCGGCCGACTTCAGTTCAAGCTCCTCTTTTTGTTGTTGAGCTGCTTCCAACTGTGCTTGAGCTACAGTAATTGCTGTCTTAGCCTCATCAATGGTGACTTCCCTCTCTAGAATGGTGTTGTGAAGCTCTACCTGATTACCATCAACCGATGCAAGGCTATCATTCAATCCTTGAAGCCTCCATTTGATCTACTCCATCTACTTGCGAGCATATTCTTCAACCTCATGGTGCTTCACTGAGAGTTGATGAAATTCAAGCTCGGCAATGCCATCAACATTAGCCACACGAAGCCGCTACAACTCTTGAAACTGAAACTCAACCTTGTCGATCATCTTCTTAAACAGTTCAGTGCATATTGTCCTTGCAATTGTAGTAAAAAAGGCTAAGTTGATTCCTCAACAAAGCAAGAGTACGAGTAAATTAGCCATTTTGCATAGCCAAGGTAGATTCGACGCTTTGGTTGAATAGCTTCACTAAGCTCTTGACCAAAATCTAAATCTCTAACTCGATCAAATCATCCGGGTCAGGAGAATGGGGAATTTCCAAATGGCTCGAAGGACCCCGCTTCTGCGAAAATCACCAATGCATCTGTGGTTATTGAAAAAGCAGTCGGTAGGACTTGCATTTGTTCACCGCCCAATAGGAGGAATGGCACGAGCATGGCCAACACGCTGGAAACATCTACCATGGTAGAAACTACAAATGTCACCTCAGCTAGCTAGACGAGAACTCTAACAACCAATACTATGGTCATCGGTATGTCCGTGGGTACAACTTCAATATTAGTAGTTATGACCTATGGCTCATTAGATGCATTTGCTGCTCTGATAGGATCAACTTTAAATTGAGGCCTAGGACTCAGTGGCTCTACCCTTCCGACTCCTATTGAAATCGAAAAGACTGATGTATCGTCATCTTCATCAGATGACACGGGAATATCCTATCTATGCTATTCTGCTAAAATGGGTGCAGGAGTAGGACTTGCTACTATATCAATAGTTAGCTCAGACTCGACAGTACCAGAAGCACCGTCGAAATCAGCTGCTGGCTCAAACTCACCACCAGCAAGAATAGATATAGAAGCAGCTTCACCCATGGTCTCCAACTAAGGTTCATTATCTGCTAAAGAGATAGACAAAGCGTCAATCATTGAAGGAAAGAAACTATACAAGATTAGTCAGAGAAAAGTATACCTGGCATATAAGAAGAGCCGTCAACATCACCCTCAAAGCCTGTGTCGTCAGGCTCAGTAAGATAGGTGTTAGTGTCGGCCTCATAATCCACCTTCTCCTCATCATCTGAATCTCCTTGATCGAAAAGGATGGGCTCATTACCTACATATAAAAAGCACACGTCAACTAAATGCACTTTAGATGACTCGATACTAATGTATGAGTAAAACTCACCAGAAGGTTTAGCTCTAGGTTCCTGCACTGGAATCACAAGAGACTCCTTCCTAATCCTTGAAGAGCCTCTGGGTATAGGCTCAGGCTTTGAAGGCGCTAGACATTGTTTCTTCGAAGGTTGTTGTAGGAGATGAGCTTGCAATGGCCTCTTCTCCTAGGTCCTCCTTCCTCTACCAAGTGGTCCTCGGTAAATCTTGGATTCAGATGGTTCCCGAATACCAACACTAATTGGCCTTTGAGGAGTAGGTTGCCCACTCGGCACCTCCCAATCTTCATCTTCCGGTGCACCTTCCGCTAGAAAGTCTTGAAGTCCAAGAGCTCTACTCTTTGAACCTTCCTTAGGCAGCACCTTATATCTCCGGGTGATCCATCGTAAGCCAGTTTTATTCACATGAAAGTTAGGATTGGGAACAATCACTCTGTAATACCACAGGTAGAATCCTAACATCTTATAACAATTGGGTATGTTACTAGGCTTCCCGTGCGCAACAATCCTGGATTCAGATTCCCGATGAAAAGTTGGTCATATCTAAATTGACGAGCAAATTGGTAAGGCAAGTACGGCTCGATGTAATGCTTAGTCCCATTCAACCTAGCAACGAGATGGCCCAGCCTAATATTGACCAACCAGTTGAACAACTCATTGGATAGGCAAGTAAACCCTTCAGTACTTGCACCGTCTTCAAACTCGTCCCCAAGGCTCGTACCATCAATCTCTAGAAAACAACAATAAATACAGTAACGATCTTTGCTCTAAAGAGTCCGACGAATCCCCACGAGATACTTGACGGTCCACTTCAAGTGCTCATACCTCTGAAGTAATGAGACGCCCTCTCCACTTAGTGCAGCAGCCGACATCAACGAAGAGCAGTGTGAAGAGTACCATATCACTAGATATGTGTACGGTATTTTCACTCTAGGGCTCGAAACTTGATCTCTCAGACTATTATCTTCTTGGTTCAGGTACTCGGTGGCCAATTCCCTTAGCCCATGATGTATGGAACTGACCGTTGCTGGAAGAAGGACCAAGTTATACCCAGTAGCGAGCAGCACAGTAGAGAATAACACTTTGATGGAAATGCAGTCTTTCGGTTAGGAAGGCACAACACAATCTTTCAACCAGATCGAGAGGAATCCTGCAAGTAGAGCGAACTCAGATATCGGCCCTTTTGCTTGATGGTGGAAACTCTCAAATTTATCACCCGCATGGAACCCACATTTGTCTGATTCGGCACTACGAAGTACTTGACCCTCACTAAAAATTCAGGTCCTAACTTTAGTTTCTATCACCAGATGGACCGAATCGACATTTCCCTTCTTACTAACATTGAGAAACAAATACTCAGCCCAAGGGACGTAAGCAGCGGTAGATTCATGTTCGGTGTTTGCGACAATCCTTTGACAAATAAGGAAGTGGCAGACTAATTCTCGAAATTCCTCTCCGACATGAGTGGTCTCTTTATAAGTGCTCAACTCTATATTGGTTGGGAAGAACTCTTCATATGAACAGTCTCCCATCAGCAGTCGTGACACTTCAAACATTTCATGCAAAGCAATCCCAATTTCACCCACCAGAGTGAAGAAGGTATTGCTGTCCACATTATACAGCTTCAAAATACTGTACAACACCAGCACACAAATCTCTACACCGTATTTTGAGGCTCTCACTACAAAATAGTGCCCCAGCCTTCTCAAGCTCCCCTCAAAAGTGATGAGATCATAATTCACTAGATGGGTCCACCATTGGATTTCCATCGATCTTATCCAGCTAGGGAATCTAGTATCCCCATCAGGATACTACGCATTAGTCTTTGCAATTCATTAATGATGATGTTCGCGACAATAGGAACTTCATTAACGGGGGCATCCTAATGAACAAAGCCCCGATGCAAATCTATGATGTTGACCTTGTAGAGTCCTTCCTACCGAAAGCCACCGCCGTACTTCAGAGAGCCCACCTTCACACTATCTTCTTTGTTAGTGCTGGTGAAATGCATTACGCGAGGCTTCAAATATATGAATGATACATGACGCCCCATCACCGGCAGATAGTAACGGCGGTCCCCTTGGGTGCTATACCAATACTCGTTTGCCCAACTGAATATGAAGGTGCCATTGGGATTACTATTCCCAAATAAAAAATGAGGCTTCCCTGACATATCCTCTTTGGGAATGGAGAATTTAGCATCTGTAATCATCTCCCATAGAGTTCGATAGTCCCCCAACTGTATAGCCTCAACCCTTTCTTGACTGTTACCCTCTAGGTATAGAGGGACGTGCCTGTCGAAAGTGTGCCTCGCTTCAGAGTCAGGAGTCCCATCATGCCTAAAGAGGATGTGATGGTTGACATGCTCTTTCGATAAGCAAACTGCACAAAAGGAGGCAAAAAATGAACTAGAAGACGAAGACTAAAAGAAACTAATCAAGTTTTTGCACTCGGATGCGAAGTTCGTCATGGGCGAATCTCGCTCATAAGTGAAAGTCATCACAATCAACTAAGTTTTGACAATATGAGCGCAGTTCATGATGATGGCAGTGAACTTTAGCACCGCAATCAAATCCACTCAAGAGATTAAGTGGATCAAATTGGCAAACTTCGCTCAGGCTAAGGTTGCTCAAATCATATTGGCGAACCTCGCTTAAATGAAGGTCGCTCAAATCAGACTGGCGAGTATCGCTTAAGCGTAGGTCACTTAAATTAGATTGGTGAATCTCCATCAGGTGAAGATCACTCAAATTAGATCACAACCCCCGCCCAAATGAAGTTCGCTCCAGAAGCCCAAAAAACTAACAGCAACGAGTTTTGCCTAGGAAGAAAAGCTCACCGCATCAAGCGCCATCAATAGCCGCTAACAGAACTTCATTGTTGTCAACAAAAATCATCGGTAAGACCATGAATGGTCATAAAAATTGTGCATTTGATAGCGAATAAACTTAAAGTGCCAAAAGGTACTATATAAAGCATTATTGGGCTGAATTTTGATGGATCCAAAGATCACTATGAGTTGAGTAAATTTGAAGCTTACCCACGGCCTTCTCTAACTGCACTGGTGTGTCTTCCGCTCTTAGCTGATGAGGCCCCCTATCAGCACCTCTTCCTCTTGAGATAGCACAACGAGGAACCATTAAAGATCATTCTTGATGCTTTTTGGATTCTAAAAAACTAGGATTTCGAGAAAGTTAGGTTTTCTAAAAATCAAAGTGCAGAAGAAAGGAGGTAAACATCTCTATTTATAGGCTGACCCTGAACTTCGCTGAAGATTTTCACCCTTAACTTCGCTAAAAATCCCGCTTCGAGCTTCGCTAAATATTCTCGCCTAGAACTTCGTCGAGAATCTCGCTCTGAATGAACTTCACCATAATTTCAGGCACAAAAATCAAGGATTCAACTTTTAAATCCTCGTGACGATCTCTACGTAACAAAACTGCTGAACCCCCCTAACTGACTTATTGAGCTTCGCCCAGCCGACTGTTTTTCAAGATAAGTAAATGAACTTCACCCCCATTCAGTTGGGAATTGAAGCGAACTTCGCCAGAATGATATGGTGAATTTCACTAAATCTCCAAATTGAGAAAATTTTAACTCAATTAGTTTAAGACCCTACCTAGCAAACTTCAATTTGATTCTTGCTGACATAAGGAAGTATGAGCTTCTCTTCCAATACAACAACTCCATGTAGAGGTTAAGTTCACCACAGAAGTAAAGTTCATACAGATCAAACACACAAATATGGACAATTTCAGAAAAATTTTATTGATTGAAGACTCTACTACCTAAAGGAAACATTCATACTATCTAATTACAGGGATGATACGTATTTGTTGCTATTTGCTACTACCCTATACTCCTAACTAAGGGTAATGTGATAGCTGAGGAACATACACAAGTTGCGCCAAGCTACAGTCCTTGTTCCTCCGATCTCACAAAACTTGGAGAGCTAAACTTTTCCCCATGCAGAAAAAATAGCTCCTCTTCACTCCTCCCAAGACTCTATGCGAGGAGAGGAGAAGAAAGCTATTAAACAAGAACTGCCCATGTTCCTCTAAGTGAACATATCAACAGGAAGAAGCACGTTCTCGTACCAAAATTCGACCTCGAACCTAAGATAGCCACAAGACGTCTAATTACATTTTAGATTCATATTTTTGAAACCTAATCACTATCAGAGTTCTCACTTTGTAAAACTCCAAGGATCTTTCTTCAACCGCCATCTCAGTCCTCAAGCAGTCTTACGCAGAGCGTGTCACTTGAAGCTCCAAAAGTCTCTATCGTGATTCAACTTGCCCCAAGGTCTCGACTGATTCTCAATGATCTACAGCAAGTCCACCAATCGAAGTATGTGGAGTTCATCTACTTAGTTGCCCTCTACTTGGGCAATCTCCTAATGGAGCTACTTTATTTTAGCTCCTCTATTGAGGAGCATCTCTGAGCTAAGTGATGGAGACTTAGACATAGAGGAGATGATGATGGAAATGAAGATGAAGAATTTAGAAGGGAAATGGTGCTATTTATAGCCTTCTCCAAATCTAAACTTTCAAGAAAATCACATCTTTTAAGATTTAATTGGACCAGATAAAGAGGCTAAATCTGAGCCTAAAACTTGATCAAATCTACAGCGGATCTTGTGAATCTTCAATCAAGAGATATCAGCCACAGAACACGGTGCAAATCCAAAAGCACAATCCCAACGACCATTTCTAGTTAGCAAACGTTAATAATTGACGAACTTCACCTGCACAGGTTGGAGTAAGGCAAATCTCACCGATACTCAAAATCAGCTGAACTTCACTTATTTCTCAATTTTGCCCCAACAGCAGAGAGGGAGAACTTCGTTCCAAACACATAATTGGATGAGTATAAGCACCATTGAGCCTTCAACACAAGTCTATAGTAAAGAAAGCCACGTTCAACAGCACACCTCTGATAACTAAGTAGATTGAAGATAATTTTCAACCCAAACAAGATGACTCAAGTTATGTTCAACAGTACACCTCTAGCTATCACCCAAAGTATTTTAATCCCTGCTACAAATCAAATGCAGGATCTTGAAAACTTTGGGGGGTCATGTAGATAGCTAAAATATATATTTCATCCAGGCTAATGATTCGGGTTGGATCCAATAAGTGAACATCCATAGGCTAAATGCTTCAAATGGGCCCAAACCCTAGACCACAACAAGCTATAGCGAGGCTCTCCTAATAGAGCATGCAAACTTTGCCACATAGCTCATTTCGACTTAGCCCAAACAAGTCAAAAGTGAACCAGGTGAAGTTCGCTGTTTGATGTCAGCAAACTCCACCACTAGCAACCCACGTGGACCACGTTATCCATGATTCTGAAGAAGGCTCATCCACATCCAAGTGAGCCTCACCCAAACATCTTCAGCGAACTTTGCCGAATCAGTAAACTTCGCCAATCAGCTGTTTGAGAGCTATTTTCAAGGGAATAACTGCTCCTCCACTATTTCCTACTTTAATGACCACTTAACCCACAATTAAAGGCTATTAACTCTCTCTCTCTCTCTCTCTCTCTCTCTCTCTCTCTCTCTCTCTCTCTCTCTCTCTCTCTCTCTCTCTCTCCCCCCC
>JBAKGM010019090.1:0-11294 GCA_037177215.1 Asparagus racemosus | reverse complement strand
AAGAAGTCCATTGGGAACTTTGAAGAGCTGAGCAGAAAGTTCGTCCATCATTTTCTGGCTAACGCCAAGCCCAAGCTACCGTCTAGTGTGCTCATCCAGACCAAGCAGGAGCCGGGCGAGAGTCTTCGTGCTTACATAAAGAGATTCTAGGCGAAGAGGCTAGAAGTAGACGACTAAAGGAATGAAGTCGCTATGGTAGCTTTGATGGCCGGATTGTGACCTGGGGATCTGTCCAAAGCCTTCAATAAGAAGCCGGTCAGAAGTTATGAGCAACTGATGTCCAAAGCTCATGCTTATATGAACATGGAAGAAGCCGAAGCTTATAAGGTTGCGGAGGCAGAGTCCAACAAGCCGACTATCCTGGCCTCTCCAACCGCTCATCAAGCTCCCAGACCAACTTCACATGTAATCCCTCCAGCTCCTGTTGCCATCCCAAGCCGACTCAAGATCCACCTCGATGGGAAGAACTCAGGAATGTCCCAAGGGAGCCTCCTCCCAAAAGCAATCGCAACGGTCGATTCGATAGGAGGGGGGACAGAAGAGCAGACGCCGCTCCCCCGGTCTTCATGGTCATCAACACTTTCCTCGCCAGGGCCCTTGACAAGGCCCAAAGAGATGGACTCCTCACTAGGTCGCTGCCGCCGATGAGGGCCGACCCAACTAAGAGAGATCCTCGACAATACTACCGGTATCATAGGGATCATGGCCATAACACCGGAGAGTGCTATGTCCTTCAAAGAGATATCAAAGACCTCATTCAGAGGGGTTTCTTGAAGAATTTGATCCACAGGGATCAACATCCCAGAAGAGATGACCGAAGACCTCGGTCTCGCTGCCCTCGACCTTGACCGGACCTAGAACATAGAGAAGTGGGGTAAGGGAGTCGAGGGGTTATCAACACCATCAGTGGCGGCCCCACTTTGGGAGGGGAGTCCAACAACACTTAGAAGAGGTATGCTAAACATGCCTTACGAGTGGATAGTTGTGACAAGAGGGCGAAGGTCGATATGCCCATTTCCTTCAGCGAGGCCGACTTGGCGGGTGTTGAAATGCCTCATGACGACCCCATCGTCATCACGGTCGACATTGACGGTTTTGAAGTGAAAAGGATTATGATCGACACCGGGAGTTCTGTCGACATCCTGTTCTTAGATGCATTCAACTGCATGAAGATCGACAGGTCCAAGCTGCAGCCCTCTCTAGATCCCTTGACGGGGTTCACGAGGCACTCTCAGCTGCCAGAAGGGCTGATCACCCTCCCTTTAACCGTGAGACAACCCCCTTGCCAGTCAACCGTCGATGTCCAGTTTATGGTGATGGACATCAAATCGGCCCACAATGTCATTCTCAGCCGAACATCCCTTCATCATCTGCGAGCTATCCCGTCCATCTACCACCAGATGATCAAATTTCCCACTCTAAGAAGAGTCGGGATGTTCAGGAGTGACCAGAAGGAGGCCAGAGCTTGCTATGCACTCTCCACCATGGGGAAGGGAGTCGCAGCCGCCATGCTCATCGATAAAACAGCCCTCCAGCTCGAGAAGAAGATGGAGCAGGAGCGAACGACCCCAGTTGAAGACTTTCACGAGATCCTGGTCAATCGTGAAGAAAAGAAGACGCTCAAGATAGGATCTAGCATTTCCAAGCCCTTGAGAGGTGCGCTGCTCATTTCATTTCTTTTGACTAATCTTGATGTGTTTGCTTGGGGTCTAGAGGACATGCTAGGCATCTCGCCCGATGTCAATTCCTACAAACTCTCCGTTGATCGACACAGCAAGCCAGTCCAGCAAAAGAAGAGGCACTTAGCACCGAAGCGGCAGAAGGCGGCAGTGGAAGAGGTCGAGCGGCTCTTGAAGGTCGGCTTCATTTGGGAAGTCCAATACCCGAGTGGCTGTCTAATGTCGTCCTGGTGAAAAATTTGAACGACACATGGAGGACGTGCGTCGACTACACCGACCTCAATAAAGCGTTCCCCAAAGACGGCTATCCTCTCCCCCGCATCGACCACCTGGTGGACGAGAGTGCGGGTCATCAATTGCTGAGCTTCCTGGATGCGTTCTCAGGTCACAATCAGATCTGCATGGCCGAGTATGATCAGGAGAAGACGTCCTTCATTACTAACCAGTGCACCTTTTGCTACAAGGTTACACCCTTTGGTCTCAGGAACACCGGAGCGACCTACCAGAGGCTAGTCAATAAGATCTTCAAACCTCAATTCAGTTGCAACGTGGAAGCCTATGTGGATGACATGTTGGTGAAGTCAAGGTGAGCGTCCGCCCACATTTCTGACCTCGAGGAGACCTTTTCTACCCTCTGACGTTACCGCATGAAGCTTAACCCGATGAAGTTGGCTTTTGGAGTCTAGTCGAGAAAGTTTCTGGGGTTCATAATCACACAACGGGGTATTGAGATTAGCCCCGAGAAGATAGAGGCCATCGAGTGACTCCCAGAGCCATGCACCATGAAGGACTTCCAGAATCTCAATGGCAAGATAGCCGTCTCACCCGAAGCTGTAAGCTCGATGCTTGTTCGAGAGGAGGACCATGTCTAGAAGCTGGTCTATTATGTCAGCAAGATTCTAAGGGGAGGGGAACTGAACTACCCCATGGTTGACAAGGCGTCCTTCACCCTCCTCACCGCAACACATAAGCTCTGTCCATACTTGTAAGTGCACCCTATTGTGGTGCAGATAAGCCTACCGATGAAGAAAGCTTTGGGAAGCCCAACCACGTCTAGAAGGATGGTTGCATGGTCAGTCGAAATCAGCGAGTTTGATGTATAGTTTGAGCCCAGAACAGCCATCAAAGCACAAGCCTTAGCCAATTTTCTTATAGAAACCACCTCACCCGACAAAGAACCGGCTGACCCTGTCGATCATAGCCAGCCACTAACCCCCAAGCAGGCAAAGGAGTAGATGACGGCACCTTCCTCCCACCCCAACCCGAGAGACGACTCCCCTAAGGTCACCTCCTGGTGGGAGTTAAAGGTGGACGGGTCATCCAGTGAAGGTGGAAGCAGGGCCGGCCTTGTCTTGCGCAGCCCTGAGGGGACGACCATTGAGCAGTCGATCGCCTTCAAATTCCTCGCTTCAAACAACAAAGTGGAGTATGAAGCCCTCATCGCCAGCCTACGAGCCTCCTTAGCAGCCAAAGCCGAAAGCTTGAGTGTGCTTACCGACTCTCAACTGGTCGTTCACCAAAAGACGAGAAAATGGCTTGTTACCTAGAGGTTGTTAAGAGCTTGCTGACTCGCTTCGTCAATTTCAAGATCGCCCAGGTCCCTCGTGCTCACAATGCTCAAGTGGACGCCTTGTCAAAGCTCACATCAACCAGCACCCTGAGCAGCCCCAGGCTCATCTACACCAACACTCTCTAAATCCCCAACATCGTGGGAACTTCATCAAGAGTCTTGCAAGCCGATATTCCCCGGGAAGCCTGTTGGATGGACTCAATTATCCAATTCTTGATCAATGACGACCTTCCTGCAGACGCAGCCGAAGCGAAGAGCCTGCAGACGACTGCCCGCCGCTACCTCATGATTGATGACTAACTCTATCGGTCGTCCTACCAAAGCAATAGAGTAGGACCCTATCTCCGATGTCTTTGGTCGACCGAAGCCGAGTATGTCCTGAAGGAGATCCACGAAAGCGTCTGTAGCAACCATCCAGCAGCAAGAACCCTCGCCTAGAAGGTTATCTGACAGGGATACTATTGGCCGACCATCATTGTCGACTCAAAGAAGCTCATCTCCAAATGCCAAAAGTGCCAGCTCTTTGTCGAGATCCCCAAGGCCACCGCCATCGAGCTGACACCTGTCTCCAACCCCATTCTGTTCGTCCAGTGGGGCCTGGACATACTGGGCTGCTCCCTCTTGCTTTGGGTCAGTGCAAATTCCTCATAGTCACCATAGACTACTTCACCAAGTGGATTGAGGCTAAGCCCCTACCAAAAATTGGAGAGAGCAACATCACTGGTTTGTGTGGAAATCGATCGTGTGCCGGTTTGGCGTTCCTCGCTCTTTCATCACTAACAACGGTACTCAGTTCAGCAGCGGAGGGTTCCAAGATTTTTGTGAAGAATGGGGATCAAACTTAAGTTTGCTTCGGTAGCACACCCCCAATGCAATGGACTAGCGGAAGTCACCAACAAATGCATCCTCCAAGATCTATAAAAAGATTGACAGAGCAGTCGGTAATTAGGTCAAAGAGTTGCCAAGCATCCTATGGTCATACAGAACGACCCACAAGAGTTCGACGGTGGAAACTCCCTTCATGTTGGCCTATGGGGTAGAAGCAGTGACCGCCGTGGAGGTCGGCATGCCTACCATCCGGCTCCAACACTTTGATGAAGAGGTGAATTCTGACGGACTTCGGGTGCAATTAGACCTAGTAGATGAAGTTCGAGTGGCTACCCTGTGTAAGCAAGTTATTAACCAGCAGCGGATCGTCCGATACTACATTAGCAAAGTCTGACCAAGGAGGTTCCGAGTCGATGACCTGGTACTGAGGAAGGCGGCATTCGACAAGGACACTAAGCGTGGTAAGCTAGCCTCCAATTGGGAATGGCCCTACAACGTCCTAGAAGAGCTGCGCCCCAGAACGTATCGGCTCAGGAGCCTAGATGGGAGAATCTTGCAGCACCCGTGAAACATTGAGCATCTCAGAAAGTTTTATCAATAATTTCACATTGTACATTTTGCTCAATATGTTTTAATACAACTTGATATTCCACTCTTGATTGTTGTCGTGTATTGTAAATTGTGCAAGGGACACCGAACAACTGCTCGGCCAAATCTAATGGCAATCAATTCCTTACAGCAGCGTCGCACGGCACCTAACTCAATAAACGAGTCGAGGTAACCCGACCACTCTAGCCGAATCGAGGTGATTCCCATGTTGAAGTCGAGCCAAGCAAACCCTGTTCGCTGAGTAGAGTTAAGAACCCCTCCTCACTAAACCGAGCCGAGGAGCTATTCTCGCTAAATTGAGCCAAGGAACCCTTCTCATCAAACCAAGTCGAGGAACCCTTCTCGTTTAGCCGAGTCAAGAAACCCCCCTCGTTTAGCTGAGTCAAGGAACTCTTCTCATTTAGTTGCAACAAGGGGCCTTGCTCACTCGAGGAAGGAAACAAATCCTGTTCGCTAAGTGAAGGTTGAGCTACCCGACCTCATTAAGTTAGGTCCCCTACGCTTGCTTGCCAACTCCAGATGAAGTCTCCGCAACGAACAGAGATCGGTAGTGCTGAAAGACCTAGGCACAACGTAAGCCCTAGGCACCCGACCCACGAGGTTGTCCTCTACGGAGTTGCCGCTCCCACGCGAGCAGACTCAGGCTTGCTCTTTGCCTCAAAACAGAGATCGGCAATGCTGAAAGACCTAGGCACAACATAAGCCCTAGGCACCCGACCCACGAGGTCGTCCTCTACGGAGTCACTGCTCCCACGTGAGCCAACTCAGGCTTGCCCTTTGCCTCAAAATAGAGATCGGCAATGCTGATAGACCTAGGCACAACGTAAGCCCTAGGCACCCGATCCACAAGGTCGTCCTCTACGGAGTCGCTGCTCCCACACGAGCCGACTCAAGCTTGCTCTTTGCCTCAAAACAGATATTGGCAATGCCAAAAAATCTAGGCACGACGTAAGCCCTAGGCACCCGACCCACGAGGTCGTCCTCTATGGAGTCGCCGCTCCCACGTGAGCTGACTCAAGCTTGCTCTTTGTCTCAAAACAGAGATCGACAATGCTGAAAGACCTAGGCACAACGTAAGCCCTAAACACCTGACCCATGAGGTCGTCCTCTACGGAGTCGCTACTCCTACGTGAGGTGACTTAGGCTTGCTCTTTGCCTCAAAATAGAGACCAGCAATGCTGAAAAAGCCCTAGGCACAATGTAAGTCCTAGGCGCCCGACCCACGAGGTCGCCCTCTACAGAATCGTTGCTCCCGCGCGAGCCAACACAAGAATGCTTGGGTATGTCGTGAGTCTTGGACATCTGGCCTATAAGTCGACTGCCCCAAAGCCGGGTACGTTGCGAGTCCAGGACATCCGGCCTATTAGTTGACAGCCCCAAAGTCGCCGACCACATTTGAAAATCAAATCATTTAGCTCCAGACCCAGTTCAAGCTCCGCTGGCCCTAGCGATCATGGCTCACCTCCGGGGCGACTCAGGGGATCGAGACTACCAAAGTCAAACTCAATCAAAACAGTGTCGACTGTAAGCCCTGCGGGGGCTTAGTAGATCTTGCTTAACTGCGTCCATTGTATGCCTCACAGAGGCCAAATCAATTTTATTTGCCCAATGATTGTAGGCTCCCAGCGGGCCGGATTGATTTTAATCAATTAATTGTTGTTTGCAAGTCCCGCGGAGGACGACCTGATTTCTACAACTCGATCTCTGATCTCATAATGATCATTGATTACGACCTAATAGAGGTCGGCTTGATTCTTTGCTCGACCAACAGAGCTGACTATGAGCTAAAAAAACAAAAGAACGAGTGAAATTTTTAGTTGTTTTTTCCAAAATGTAATCATTCATTGATAATTTTAGCAAAGTACATTCACAAGGGTCAGCACGACCGATACGAAAAAGTTAAAACAAAAAAGAAAATGAAAATCTAAGTCCTAACTCATGCCATGAAAGACGACTTCACCACTAGTGTCTTCGCCCTCTATACCCCCGTTGTTCACTCCACCACCTGAGTCGGCCTTTGCCCCCAGGGGCCGAAACGCAGTACTTACAGAAATTAATGAGAGGGTTCCAAGACATGGAAAACCCGAGTGAAGTATTGCCAAAGGAATGAAGTGCTGCCAAAGGATTCTTGAGGCGTTGCCCCCCCAGTTTCACACCAATGTTGCTTGAAACCCATGGGCTCAAGCGAAGCGTACCTTCCTTGAGGACATTCCCTCCTCCTTGACTGCAAATCAGGGTGGCTCCCGCTAGCACTCTCAGCTTGAAACTCCCATTGAAGGCGATCCATGGGGGAAGCTCACATCTCCGCTCCCCAGCCATCTCACAGGCGCTTTTAATTCGAAGCCCTAATAACCCAACTCTCCTATGGGGAAGACGAAGAAAATTCACCCCTATTTATAACCAAGCCCGTGAACGTTAGGCCTTCTCATATTTAATGGGAGAAGTCAAGGCACGGAATCTGAAGCATCCCCTCGAGAAGCACAAACTCGAAGCGCCGTATCGGAAATCACAAAAGCGCCTCGTTATCCCCAAGGGGACCCACGGCCAAACCAAGAAGCCTATGTGACAGTGGTGCAGGAACGACATGCTAACCCCCGGGACGACACGGTAGGTCAGTCGCCATGACCCCCCAAGCTCGGCTACTGACCAAACGTTAAGTACCTAATTAGACCGACCAAACTATGAGTGTCGACAGACCCACCTTGTCATGTTGTATTAGCTATGGCCCTTCACATTGCAAATGATAGCCAAACTTAAACCCAGGGTTGTTGTCGTTACAAAGGGCAGAAAGAGCATACAAGAAAAAATAGAGCCCGATAAGAAATGCAAAGTGAATTCTCTTTTATTTTTATTCACAAGTGAAATGTATTACAAAAACACACAAAGGTCATTTCAACCAAAGGAAATAAAAAATAAAAAATGCCCTAATCTTGGCTAGCGTCGCCTTCTTTTCTGTCCTCATCGTCGTCATCGTCATCTCCTTCCTCCTCGTCCTTGTCCTCCTCCTCGTCGTCCTCCTCCTCGGCACCAAGTCGCACCCCAGCTCCCCTCTTCTCTAGGCCCTCGAGAATAGATAGACAACCCTGGACACGAGGGGGATAGGCGAAGGTAGAGGACGAAAGAACTTTCAAGGGGACCTGGGCCTTTAGGTAGTCGAAACTGGCCTTGACAGCTAGCGACAACTCGACTTTACCAAAAGGCCCATGTCTGTACTCCTCGATAACCTCCTTCTTTCCCTCCTCGGACGATACGTGATCTAGTCGAGCCTTCATTGAGCTGACATTAGCCAGGGCCTCCTGATGCGCTGCCTTTAGTGCATCCAGCTCGACCCTTGAGCTTTGGAGCGCAAGCCGCTCGGATTGGAACTCCTCAGTCTGTGACCTCCACTCGACGACCTCCCGCTCAGCCCCCTCACCTTCCTCTTGAGCTGAGCGACCTCCTCTTTGAGCTTATTCAGAGAAGCCGACTACTTGGTGTAGTGAGTTTGAAGGCTAGCGATGGTGGACTGTTTAGCCTCCAAATCAATGCACCATTTCACATCGACACCTTCCCTCTCAGCCTCTAAGGTAGCTGACCTCTCCTCAGCTTCAACGCGACTTGTCTTCTTGGCAATAAGCCTTGACGACAAGTTGTCGACGACGTCTAACGTAGCTGAGAGGTGGCAAAACAGCTCCTCCCCAATCAGAGCCCCCCGAGTCTGGTAACTCAATAGGGCTAACCACAGGCTGACCGAGGGTGTACTCTCTAATAGGTCCATGTCCCTCGGAAGGGTGAACTGCTCAGAGGCGACAAGCTGTGACCATCCCGATAGGAACACCGAACCCTCCTTTTGGAGGGAATGGTTGGGGACGAACCTGTCGTCTAGGAGGGGTTCCTCCCTTGCCGAATACCCCAACTCCAAGTCGCCGATGAGTTAGGCCCAAATCTCCTTCCATCTGGAACCACCAATTTTGGCAACTTTGTGGTGGAAGGGGATCTCGATTCCCAAGCTCTCGAGCCAACCCATGAGAGCCGACCTTGATGACAAGCCGACCGGGGTAGCAGGCCTCTTTCCCTCCCTCCTATCTAGTTCGAAAGGAGCAACATCCACCACCCAGCCTGTAGGGCTGACCTCCTCGGTCGCTGGAGCTCCTAGCTCGACCAACAAAGAAGCCCCTTCCATGCTGAGAGGTGACCCCTCCTCCGCGACTCCTTCCCCAGTCATCAGAGCTCTCGCTGGGACAACCTCGCCCTGGCTGGAGGCCGCCTCTTCAGCCGGGGGCACTCCTTCGACCACTGCCTTAGAAGTCAGCACCTTCGCCTTGGCCGTCTTCTTCTTCTTTTTCTTCGGCTTGTCGGTCGAAGGAGGGGGAGCCTTCATCTGCAACATGGCCGTCAGCTGGTCAAACTACGCCTCAAGCTGCTGCTCGTCTGTAGCTAACAACCCTCCAGCCCTCGCCCTCATCTAGGGAAGCTGCACCCCCACGGCTTTGGCCAGGCTCAGGCCCCCGCTCTTAGAATTCCCGACCTATGGTGGGGTCTCTTCGAGTAGCTCCTTCTCTTTCTCCTCATCCTCCTTAGTTAGACGTACAAACGACAACCCCGCTACCCTTAGTGATGCATTGTCTAACAAGTTACGGCCCCTCCGAGACCCCGCGTATTGTCAAAATTTCTCTAGGTCGAGCTTCTCGTCCGTGGAGAGGGGAAGGTTCTTCAGGCCATTCTTATTAATCTCTGGCCAAGAGTGACAAGCTAAAATAGCGTCGGCACCGAAGACCTAGAAGAACTTATTTTTCCAATCCTTGTTCAAATCTGGGATCTCGACGAACCAATGACCCACATATCTAAAAAAGAAGTGAGTGTCCTTCTTGGACAACCTCACTGTGACAAGGTTGCTAAAGAGCTGAAGGGTCGGCTCCACCTTCACCCGGTGACAGATCACCAAAACGCCATTATGCTAGCGATGGCATTAGGAGCGAACTGCACTGGGGACACCCCCAACTGTTCGCACAGCCTCCTCACAAACGATGGCAGTGGGAGGCACAACACACTGTCCAAGTGTGCCTTATACATCGGCAGCTTGTCTGCGTCGTGGTCAAAAATAAAGCTACCCTTCTTTGGCAGAGAGACCGTAAACCCCTCAGAGAAATCGTACTTCTCGCAGAGCTTCTCTAGATCCCTTTTCTCTGTCTTCGATTCCCAAGATCTAAGCTTAGCATTCCTATCGGTGGGAGCAGAAGCGGGAGCAGCCATGGTAGAAGACTAGAGAAAGTTTGGGCAGGAAGGAGAAGAACAAGAGTTTCTAGAAAGCATGAAAAGAAAATTTCCCAATGGGAAAGAAGCATATATATAGGCATTTAGGGCGACCACATGTCCATTCTCTAGCAGCATTCTAGTTTCTAAGCCAACAACTGAGATGGGCGCTCGTACCCAACCACCTTATAAAAACTAAAAAACTCACCGCCTTTAAAGCCCATGTCTTTTCATTCAAAATTCAAAACGCCTCTAGCGGCTAAAGTATCGCTGACATCACGCCTTATCTCCTACAGCGACACCAACCACTCCCCCACCTCAGGGACTGGACCCACCAAATGATCAAGGACCGACCATCTTTGGTCGACCAACCCCCAAGCTAATGGAACAAGGGGCCCAGATAGCCCAAGGACTAGCAACGAGTCGGTAAAGCATCTCCTCAAGCAGACGACCCCACAACAGGTCGCCTCAGTTGCCCAAGCCGGGTCGTGCAACCCATCAATTCATCCAAACCACGAAGCACAGCATAAGACACAAATCACAAGACAGTAGAATAGACGACAAAGAATTTTCATTCAATCCCTTCGAAAAAATACAAGTATTCATGCTTACCCATAAACTATACAAGTGCAAGGCTCTTAAAACCTAAAGCTACCTAGTCGACGTCAGCCCCACTCGAAGAACTGTCGCCCGACGACTCTTCCTCCTCTTCGCCTCCACCCTCACCTAGGTCGTAACTGACTCCCGCCTCGTCATATCTCGAGAGAATCTTTATTTGGCCGACTATGCTCGAAGGATATTGAAGCCGACCAGGAATATCTTTAAACTCAGCCGGGAGTTGTTTGACTATGAAGTCGCTGCCCACCTTACAGGCCAGTGCGCCCTTGACCTTGCCCAAAGTGCTGAGGTGGAATTCCTCGATGACGGCAAGTTGATTCTTCTCCACTATGGTGGATTCATGATCGCTCGACTCCAGCGACCTGATCCTCTCCTCAGCCTCGCTCAAGGACTCCTTGAGTCGATCACACTCTCCTTCAAGTCGCTGATTAACGGCCTCCGCCTCTGCACACTGAGTTTTGGCGTGATGAGCGACCTGCTTCTCAAGCGCGACTTGCATTACGGCCAAGTCTCGCTCCCTATAAACTTTGTCGGTCAACTCAGGCCGCTCACCCTTGACCTGAAGTCATCATCGAAGCTCCTCGATCTCGACTGACCTCCTGTCGTTCAACACCTTCAGATCCTCGATCACCTGCTCCTTAGCCTTCGCCTCACGACGCCAGTCATCAAGCTCGGCCTGTTTAACCGAGAGCTCTCTGACGACTTGGTCAAACTCTTCGCTCCCCTCGGTCCTATGGACTACTTGCTTTCTTAGCTCC
>JBAKGM010019089.1:0-11298 GCA_037177215.1 Asparagus racemosus | reverse complement strand
TCTCTTGTTGGTGGAGAGGAAGGAGGATCTTGTCTCCTATCTCTGATGTTGGAGAGGAAGGATTTTTGTCCTGTCTCCGATGTGAGGAAAATTTTAAGTGGGCCTCTTGATCATGGAAAGAACCAAGAGGAGATTTTGGTGGATTAGACCAAAAAATTTTTGTAGACTCACCATCAATGAGTCTGATCGGTGAGGTAATTTGTGGTGGAGGATAAATTTAGGGTTATCCTCAAGGAAAGTGGGTGAAATATCCCACGAGAAACTTCCTGTTGAAACGGGTTATCCTGAATATACTAATGATAGTATTTCTTCAGGAACTTCTCATTTATCGGCATTAATTGCCTGTCACCATTTTGAGTAATCAGGCGATAAGCACCGTTCGAATAGACTGTCTCTATTATGAACGGTCCTTCCCATTTGGGTTCGAATTTGCCTTTCTTTTTAGAGTTGAGCATTATCGGTCGTCGAGCATGTTTCTGCCGAAGGTGTGGTTCTTTGTTATTTCCATTACAAAACATTTTGAAACGAAAACAATTGAAAGAATACATGTGTATATCTCTCGATTACAAAAAAAATAACTACACTCTCGTACAAAAGAAACTCAAATAGAAACTGCGACGTAGCGAGCTCCTGCTTTTGTGGGTACTTTGCCTGTGCTGGGGACGCGTCGTCCGTGGACCACCAAGCAACGATCACCGAACTGAAAGGTTGAGTTGATGTCTTGTTGAGGAAACAAGAACTTAAGCAAATATCTTAACTAGGTAAGATATCTACTCTTCCTAAGAATAAGGCAAAGATTAAACTCGAGGAGTCTTCGGATCAAGAACGTTCTTAAAATCTCAAAGGTCTTCTTCTCTTCTGCTCTTCAAATCTCTAAAAGTCAGAACTGTCAGAATCCTCTGAATAATATCAGAAGCTTTAGAATTTCTAGAATCCCCCTCAGAACAGGTATAGGGGCTATTTATAGCCTCTGGGAGGTGTAACGGTTGAAAAGAACACGAACTGGATCTACCCAAAACTGCCTTTGCGCAAGACAGTTTTGACTGTCTCGGCCAAAGGCTGTCTCGCCCATTGGCGCGATAGCTTTTACTGTCTCGGCCAAAGGCTCCACTTCTGGCTATTTTAAAACCGTTTCTCCTCATTTAAAGGCATGTTTAATGTCTCATTTATTCGCTTAGTGGGCATTTTTCAAGGGTGTAACTGCCCACTAACGTAAATGAATGTTCCCACGTGTTGAAAAAGTCAAATGGGCTCCATAAATGACAACAAAACACGTGGAAAATGCCTCAGAAGTATTGAGTGTCTCGGCAATGGCAAGACACAAAAAGGTGTCTCACTCACAATGAGACACAATAAGTGTCTCGCCAACGAGCGAGACACAATAAGTGTCACGCCAACAAGCGAGACACAAAAGGTGTCTCGCTCATGGCGAGACACAGTAAGTGTCTTGCACGTGTATTTTGTTAGTTTTGCCCGTGTGGTTGATTTCCTCAGGACTTGATGATGTTGTTCTTAAATCTTCTCATGATTTAGATCCTAGTTGGGGTTCATTAGCAATTTTTGATGCCTACAAAAGTATGCAAAGGGACCACACTATCTATTTTTGTTATAGTACTTATATTCATAAGGAGAATGTAGTCTAGACGTACGATACATAGTGGCCCAAGTGAGAAAAATGAAAGCAAGAGAAAAAGTAGAATTGAATATACAGAGCGTATATATAATGGTTTTAGTGATAGTTGTGTAAACTACATTAGAATACGGAGTGGTGCTTTTGTGAAACTAGTAAGTATCATGAGGAAAATAGGCTATTAAAAGACTCGAGGAATGTAACAGTAGAAGAGCAGATTATCATGACATTGACCATTTTGGGTCATAAATCTAAAAATCGCATTGTGAGGACTCATTTTATTAGATCAGAGAAGACAATTAGTAGATATTTCAACAATGTATTAGAAGTAATTATTTACCTACATGGATGCTAAATGAGACAAGCCCCCAATGACGTTCCATAAGAGATCCGTAACAACTGGCTATACCACCATTATTTCAAGGTATATCTACACTTTAAGTATAGTTATATATATAGTCAATAAAAATATATGTTAACTTAGTAATGTGATACATATATTATGGGATTGCACTGGTATGACAGATGGGACTCATGTTGATATAATGCTACCGATTAATCCTGTTGCACAATTTCGAGGCTACAAAGGTGTTGCAAAAAATGTGCTTGCAGGTTGGGAGGGGTTGGAAAACAAATTTAGGATTCTTGAAGATGCAATATCTAGACCATAGTCATGGTTGAGAGTCTATGATGGTAATTGTTTAAAATTTTGACCTTAACTAATTTTCATTTTAATATGCAAACTTGACTTATTTATAAATTTTCTTAAACAAATTGTAGGCAAATACTATTTGTGTGATGCTGGACAACCACACCATGCTAGGTTTCATCTCCCCATATTGAGGTGTTCGATATCATTTGAAAGAACATATTGGTAAAACGTCTAACAATAGAAGGGAGTTGTTCAATCTAATACATTCTTCTTTGGGTCTAAGATTGAACCTACTCTGGCACATTAAAGAATTGATTCAAGATTTTGTGCACTAAGCCATATTACTCATTCCCTACACAAGTAGATATTGTATTAACTTGCAGAGTACTTCATAATTTCATTGCGACTATTTATCCAAGTGATGAACTACGCAACACGTTCGATTTAAATGAAGATATTGATGGTAAGGTGACAGATAAATCTATCAACAATGTAGTTGATTTTACATGAACTCAAACCCAAAGAGAGCAAACATAATCAAGAAATGAGTGGAAGACTCTTAGGGGATGACATTATTTGGGCGATGTGGGTTGACTACTGTGATAATTATAATAATAGTGTAACCACTGAGACCTAACTTTCATATTTGTTAGTCTTTTTTTTCATTCATGTACTCTTAAGTCCTAACTGAATGTTTTGCTTTTTCCACTTGTTATGCTTTGCTTTTCATGAACATTAATTTAGGACTCAAGAACATTAATTATGTTATATATTTTTATTCTTTTCATTATTTTATTTGTTATTTTCATTATTGTGCTCATGTTTTGCTTGTCATATTAATTATATTGTATCTAACCCTCTCTACTAAATTAGGAATGGCTGATAACACATCTTTAAGTGGAAGAGATAAAAATAAAGGCAAGGGTGCAGTTCCATCTCAACTTCCTTAGGCTATGCCTCCAGCTAGCAGTGAGTTTTTCCCATTTTAGCCTTCCTACTTTAGATAGTCACATCATGTCTTTTCCAATATGCCATATTATGATGGCAATTACTTCTAGGTGTACCACCAACCAGAGCCTTTTATGAACATGCTAAGTTCTCCTACTCTATCTCAACAATTTCAACACCCTAATATTAGTGGATTGCAACTATCTCCGACTAGTGATTATGGCTTAACTCCTGAATTAGGTTCCAAATAGGTGTTCATTAAAGAAGGAGTAGAAACCTTACCAAATCCAAAGAGGAAGAGAAAAAACACTTCAACAAAGAAAAAGAATAGTGAGGCCGACAGTTCTCAAAGGAACAAACATATATTTTGATATTCCCGTTATGATGATGAGTCATTCTATTTCTTGCAAGCTTGGCAAGAACTGGTTACAACCTGATAAAAGCTTTAAGAGAATTGCTTATAACATGGCTTCCACGCATACCAATAATATTTTTAACACTACATTTAAGTAGAAAAATATCATGTATCGCATGAAAACTTTGCGTACTAGATTTTGTGATATGGAAACTTATTGTAATCTTAGTAGTGCCGGGTGGGATGATAGCACCAAGACTATTATCATGGATGTAGAGTGTTTGGATAGGTGGATTGAGGTAAATAATTTAAACTTATAAACGTAACTTATTAATATACATTGTCTAATTTTTATTGCATTAATACACATATAGAATTACTAATTCTAGGCTTCAAGAGTACATCAATAAGCCATTAGTACATTATGACGGTCTTGCAACCATCATCGGGGATGATCAAGCTAGAGGGGACTTTGTTAACAATATATTCAAAAAGCTTAGATGTAGTGAGTCCATTAATCTTGGAGATGATGGTGATTCTCCTTTTCTTGCCGATCAATGCCTTCCAGCGCACTCTTTAGATGAGGAGGATACTCCTCCTCCACTAAGGAACCACCCACCTCATCTATTTCTAAGGCAAAATCATGTGCTAGTAAGAGAAAGGCTCGTAGAACCAACCTAGATAATGAGCTCATCAATGAAGCGTGTAAATAGACATTGGACTAAAAAGTTATCAAAGGTCGTATATGCTCATTTACACGACGTTATGGTTGATAGTCTAGATGCATTCTATCATCATCTCTTCGTGAATGAGAAAAATCAGTACTCTTTATGCGCATATCTACAGCAGGTCAAAAAGAGATGATTAATTCCTTTCATTCCAATGAGGGTTGAAGAAGGTATAATTTTCGGTTTATGTGGTATTTTGAGATTTTCACTTTTTACATACTTATTAAATCCACTTACATTTGGGGAAAGGCTAAACTTGCATTTAGGGAAAAACATTTGATTTTGTAACTATATGTAGATGCTATATTTTGGGTTTATCTTTATCAAACATTACGATGACAGTAAACATTCTTATAATAGATAGATATTTTTATATGCCTTCGCTTTTATTTATGTTTACACTTTGAGCTTGTGGATTCATATATTAGCAACTTTATGTGAATATTTAGAAAACTAATTCTATCATGAACTTGTGCTTGCAGGAACCATATATTGCCCCTATTTACATGACAACCAAAAACCTTGTATGTGAGCAACCTATAATGTATTTACATTGTGTTGGATGGCTTCTAGTGTTGGTTATGAATGTATTCTATTGTCATTTAATATTCTATTCATGGGTTTTGTTTGGTGACTTATTTACTTTTGGGCTATGATGAGTGTCAAAATAACTGAGATTAGTAACATATTATGCTCTTTGACATTGCACTAGATGGCTATCAATGATGATATTGACCAAATTCTAAGCCCTCAATCATAAATTTCATATACATATGTTCTAGAATATTTTATGTAATATCAATAAATATTTTCAGATGATATTTTTAGCTGTAAGCGTCACTCAAATTTCAATATGGAGAAAATAGCAAAGTCGTACATGAAAATAGCAAAGTACTACATGATTTTTTAGCTCATTGCTTACCTTTTAACCATTATAAATAAATTTCTAGTCCACGATGATCGGCAATACACTCCTTACTCATATTGGCCACAGTTTCATTGTGACCAAGTTCATGTGTATGTGTTAGGAGATCATTCTTATTTCAGTTCGAGTTGGGCATATTCATGCAGTAAGGACACTTTCAACACCTGTTTCAGTCTCTAACTTCCAAAGCATTAGCTTTTAGCATTATCCATGTTACATGAATTGAATCATCCATCTCATCACGCTCTCGATCTTCATCTATATAGGAAATCTATTCCTCAAAAGTGGGTGGTTTATGTTTAGTAATCCTTCCACACTGAGATGAAAAAAAAGCATAGTAAATTAACAATAGAAAAAATAGCTACAATTTTTTTTTTAAATTTCAAGATTCTTACAACTTTTTTTAAAATTTCAAGTACCTTTGATATTAGTACAGATGAAGATTCACCAATATCTCTACCTTTTTTACTTATTTTTTTTCCAGTTAATATTTGGTATGCAAGTATTGGCTTTTATAGACGGATATGGACTAATACACTTAGTTGGTGGTTGGATGTTGAATCTGAAAGCATTTATCTTAATCATTAATTTTCCTACTGGTTTTTCTCATAGTTTTGAATTGTTCGTATTTTTGGAACCTAACCGGTTTTTTATTTGACTCAACTACTCAGTCTCAATTATTTACAGGTTTGATATTTACAAGTTTGGTGTGATTTTCCATTTCGTACATGTATTTATGATTAATCAGGTTATTTATAGTTTTTATATATTATTTGTGATTGTCAATGGTGATTTGTTGAGTTATAAGGCGATATGATGGTCCAAAAATGTGAATTGCAACCTACGTCTTTTAATAAGATGTATTGGATACCTTTCTGTGGTGATAATGACCTATGGATAAATGTATCCTAAGCCTTTTTTATTTTCATATCATATGAGTTGTTATGATGAATCAAGTTATTTACAGGTTTCGTATAAAATTTCTGCTAATTTAGGTGCATAATTCATACGAGTTATACCTAATTGTGCTATTTATAGGTTTGGATTCAAAAAATTTCATGTCATAGACGTTGTTATGATGAATTAAGTTTTTCACAGTTTCATATTAATTTTCTGCTAATTCATTTGTGTAGTTCATACAACTTATAAGAAATCATGCATATGATTTTCCATTTCAAACAGATATTTATGATGAATAATGTTATTTATAGGTTTCATATGTTATTTTAGCACTTTTCTTTTGGTAAGATGACCACCCACAACGATCACAAATAAATTTGTCTTTAGTGAGAGACAAACTTACCATGATGACCATATACATTTTTTCTTACAAACTTCAATACCAACCAAACACAAGAAAAGTGGGAAAAGTTTAATCAACCAAAAGTTTTCTCATTTTTTAGATACCAATCAAACAAAAGAAAAATATGTAAATTGGTTTTCCACCATGTTTTATATGTGAACCAAACACCAATAACCAATATTATAGAAAACTTTAGAAAACCCAAAAAATGGATTTTTTACCTGGAATGAAGTTTCCCAACAAAATGAGAAACAAACCAAACAACCCCTTAGTTCAGATTTTGAGTGCAATGATTGCTATATGTGGCAGGAAAAGGAGGTGCTTGATATTAAACCAGATTATTATACTACTATAATTATTAAAACATTAATTTGTTATTCATTTATAAATTATGAAAGCAATCATAATTGTTAAATTACCGTTAACTTTTGTAGAGAAGATGCTTCTTGTTAAATTACTATTAACTTTTGTAGAGAAGATGCTTCAAACTACCAACTAATTGTCGGGAAAGAATTCAATAATTTTACCTTCATGTTTTTGTTGACTTCCTTTATCTTTTTATATTATTTAATATTTAATATTAGAGTTTTAAATTTCAATAATTGATTTCTTTTCTGTGGCCTGAATGTAAATCTTCATGCTTTTTCTCATAAAAATTCATTGTAACTGAAATTTGTAAATGTGATTTGTTATTAACCTTTTCTTTAATAGTTAATTTCTATTGTGTCAATTAGTATGAAGTTTATTACCCACTGCTAATTTGGTGAATGAAAACCTTATGTTGCCTGCTCTCTATCATTTGGTGTTGCACAATGCTGTAATATTATTTGTAGAAATTTGAGGCATTTTTTTATTTTGTTGCCATGAAATAAAATTACAAATATCAATCTTTCTTGCGTAAATGAGATTATAAGTTTTATAATTGACCAATAACAATTGATACCTATATGAGGTTTAAGTAACATCATTTTTACTCTCACAATTTATAATGGGTGTGGCAAATTCTATAAGTTTTGCTTTTGATGAAAGTTATAAACAATTGTGACTTCATTTGCCTTGATACATTAATTTTAAAAGATTTTAGATATTTGTCAAAATTTAAAAAATTTACAAGATCAATGCTGGGCAGATCCATGTGTCACAGGGGTTTGAAACTAGTAACTTTAGTAAATGTGAAGCATTACTTTTGATATCTTCTTTAATTTGTTTTTTCTAGTTGAAACATACGGTTATGATCTTTTCAAAATTATTTTTTTAGTATAAGAAACATTAAACGCATTTCTTTAATAGAAAGAATTTGAACTCATGGACAAAATTAATATAGATGTACTCCCATGAATTTCTTCCTTTTAGAAATGCGTCATTAAAGGAATATTTTTTTTTCTTTTTTTAAACATTTTTTTGGTTAATGTTAAGGCATATTTCAAAGACCAAAAGTCCAACTTACTTTCAGCTACTCTCTTATTGTCATATAAGATCAGCCTAGCTGACACAAGTATGTATCTTATCATAATTACTGGTATGTAGGTGGTTCTAATAAGAATTAAACTCTAATCAGCACTCACATGACACAATAATCCAAGCAAGACTGCATAGCTCACTTGCTGATGTGATCAATGGTTTAGGCTCAACCACCATCAAGCACCACCCTTTCAAAAATACAAAAACTACATATAATGAGTCATAATGTCTAAAAAGCCCACAGCTTGGGCCCGTCCCGAATCCCGACCCGGTTTTGTCTAGGCCCGAACTGGCCCGGGCAAACAAAAAGCCCAGAAATCTAGGCTCAGCAAGTTGCCGAGCTCGAATTTGGGCAGGTCGGCTAGTTCCCAGCTAGGCCCAGGCCGGGCCTAAGCAGGTCTGGCATCGGGCCTTAATTCCGAGGCCGGAACTGAGTCCAAGTAACTCAGACTCGGCCTTGCCCCAAAGGCTAAAACATTTAGTTGTTGGGAGCTGTCTGGGTCAAAACCTGGGCCGGACTGAGTTTTGAACGAGTCTCGCCCAGGTTCGGGCCACTCAACGGCTAGAAATCTAGTCTTTGGGGACCGAGCGGCCTGGCCAGGTTCGAACAGCCTAAAGGCTATTTTTAGGTATATTGACCAAAATACCCTGAAAATAGTCAAAAAGAGATAAATTTTGAGGGTATTTTGATCATTTGACTATGGGGCCGCCTCTATAAATAGAGGAGGGTTTTCATTCATTTTTTCATCCCAAAATTATTTCTCTTCTCTCTTAATACTCTCTCTTTACTCTTATCCTCTTAAATACTCTCTACTAATCCTCTAATTCTCTCAATTCTAAATCTTCAATGGCTTCCTTATCCGATTTTGAAGACTATGAGGATGAGAATGCAACCCACACTCGCGATATGAGTCCTACTACTGAAATTGCCAATCCGCCGAAATCCGAATCCGAAGATCCAACACCAAGATCTAAAAGGCCAAGATCGGGAGTGTCGGAGTTCATCTAGAAGCTTGAAATAAAAAAGATAGTCACAGTCTTATTCTCGACCAAAAGGTGGAATGTGCTATTTGTGGCAAAGTCTTCAGAGCTCATCATAAGTTGGGGACTAACCACCTCAAATAACATTTAGCAAGCCACAACAGAGGGCAAGGATCGTCGAGCCACAACAGAGGGCAAGAATCATCTCAACCCAATATCTACCAATCTCTTCTCTCTCAATCATCTTCCTTGGGTGGCATCGATATATGGACCTACGACATAATTTGAGCAAGGAAATGTGTCATCATGTTTGTTGTTCTAAAAAATATTCCTTTTAAAATGGTAGACAATGATGATTAGAGATGGTCATCAACCTGCTCTTCAAAAAATTTCTCAATTGTCAACATGATATTATGAAATATTATCGAGAGGAAAAAATTAATTGTTTATTTTCAAAGTTTATATAATAGATTTTCTCTAACTTCTGATATTTGGACGTCTAAAGTACAAACAGGTTATTTATGCATCACAATACACTAGATTAACGATAGTTGACAAATAATTAAAAGAGTTGTTTCTTTTATTTCATGAAGAATCACACACTGATGTCAATGTTAAAAATTTAATTATGGAAGTACTAACAAAATTGGAAATTTCTACAAGAATTTTTATTCTTTCACTGGATAATGCAAGTAATAATAATGTAGCAGTAAATCATATTAAATCATCTTTGTTATTATCAAGCGCTGGGGCTTTTTTTTCATATTAGATGCATGTGTCATATTTTGAATTTAATTGTGCATAGTGCATCTAATAAAATTAGATCAGTAATATAAAGAATTAGGAATATTACTTAATTTCTAAATGCTTCTAAAAAAAGACTTAAAAATGAAAACAACTTTCTAAATGAAAAAATATGAGTGCTAAAAAAATTTCACAAGATGTTGATCATAGGTGGAATTTCACCTATTTAGTGTTAAATGAAGTAATAGAGTATAAAGAAATTGTAAATGATTTTATGAATTTCTATGCTTTTAGTTCTAGTTCTTCTCATCATATGGGATAACTGAAGAAGAATGGAGCAGTACAACTTGTGAAAAGAATATTTTACAAGTTTTTCATGAAGCTACTCTCCTTTTATCTGGTTGTTATTACCTAACTATAACTCAACCTGCTTTACAAGTTTTCAGAATCCAAAACTTTTTCAGTACTTATCGCAATCATATCATTTTTTTAAAATATGATAATGAAAATGGAAATAAAATTTAATAACTAATTTAAACACATTCCTATTATTTTTGGTTTGGGCGTTCTTATTGATCCATATTTGAAGGATGTTGGGCTCCAAAATTTATTGCATTCTTTATATGGCAACACGGAAACATGTAAAAATAATGTGGGTGATCCTATTACTTCTCTTACTTATCGTAACACAACCAAATATTATTTTTAAAAATTATATGAAGAGTATGCGACTAGACATGTGGAAGTTCTCAAGCTATGGCTCCTATGGCTTTGAGCTCTATCCCGAGTACGGGATCATGTTCATTTGATAGACACATGTTAATAGACCAACTAACTGGCTGTAGTGGTAGTGGTAGTGATGCATCATCCGTAAGGGAAGTTTCTAAAATTGAATAATATTTTGCTACACGTTTACTTAGGAGTGAAAATAATTAGGTATGCGATATTTTGCAAGGGCAGAAAGCATATGAAATGACTTCATATCCTGTGCTTTCCATCATGTCTCATAATTTACTAACAATGTAGGTTTCTACCATAGCTTCGAAATGTGCCTTTAGCGCATCAAGACGTTAGGTTGATGACCAGAGGACATTGTTGGATTCGACTATCGTATGGGCGGTTTTGTGATTACAAGATTGGTGGGCGTCGTAAAAGAAACATCAAAACCTCGATCGTGTTGCTAACATCGAAGATAGACTTAAAGATTTGGCGATAGCATATGCTGCAACAGAACAAGAATAGAATGTGCCAACCTAGTCTAGTTGTGATGTCCTCAGTTGTAAATAAATTATTTTGGAAAGAGTTGCACATGATATTGATATAGATGGGTCAGTGCCAACATAGTTGGGATGCGCTCATATAATGTGATGTGATAATTTCTTTAAAATGTTATAATTGTTAGAGATTATGAGATTATAATAAAATATTATCCCTTTGCAAGTTGCAACAATTTCAAATCTTTGTAATTACTTCTAAAGTTATTTTTTTTCAAAAAATCTAATTTATTTTGATGTTTTGTAAAAAACGCAATATTTAAGTGCGCGCGCGTGCGCGCACACTATATATATATA
>JBAKGM010019088.1:0-11301 GCA_037177215.1 Asparagus racemosus | reverse complement strand
TCGTCTGCACCAACCTGCCTCTGAAGAAGTCCCTCGGGAGCCTGACCATATCAGGAATGATGGTAGCATGGGCCATCGAACTCAGTGAGTATGATGTGGAGTTCGAACCACGGACGACCATTAAGGCCAAGCACTAGCAGACTTCCTCCTCGAATCCTCTCCCCCAGAAGACGAGCAGCCATCCTCAGAGCCTGCCGGCCAACCGGCATCTCCAGCCAAAGAAGAGCCCAAGTTATCGACCCCCCGTACACCTATCATGCCCGAGTTTGATGCCCAAGAGTACTCCTCGTGGTGGACCCTGAAGGTAGACGGGTCGTCCAGCGAAGCCGGAAGTGGGGCCGGGGTTATTTTGCGGAGTCCGGAAGGGATGGTGATGGAGCAATCTATCACCTTCGGTTTCCCAGCCTCGAACAATGAAGCTGAATACGAGGCACTCATTGCCAGTCTACGGGCTGCCATCGCAGTTAAGGCCGACAAGCTCTACGTGATAGCTGACTCCCAGCTCATTGTTAATCAGGTCAACGGCAAATACGTGGCAAGGGACAAGCGAATGGCCTAGTACCTAGAAGCGGCCAAGAAGCTGGTGGCTCAGTTGACCGACTTCAAGATCATACAAATACCTCGCTCGCAGAACACTTGGGCCAACGCCCTGTCGAAGCCGGCATCGACTAGTTTGACAGGCGGGTCGGGACCCGTCTACACATATGCTGCCATCCCCCAACATCGCGAGTCTGGCGACCAATGTCATGCAGGCCGATGTTGTCACAGAACCCTGCTGGATAGATCCTATCCTAAAGCTCTTGGCCGACGGGCTCACGCCTACCGACCCTGTAGAAGCGAAGCGGCTGCAGAGAAGCGCCCGTCGATATCTCATCCTAGATTGCCAACTCTACCGCCTATCATATTCTAGCAGGGGTGTGGGGCCTTATCTCAGATGCTTGCGACCCAGCGAAGCCCACTATGTTTTGAAGGAGATCCATGAAGAGGCGTGTGGGAACCACCCGGGGGCGAGAACACTTGCCCAGAAGGTCATTCGACAGGGATATTACTAACCCACCATAATAGCCGACTCGAGGAAGCTCATCTCTACTTATAAGAAGTGCCAGTTCTTCTCGCAAATCCCCCGAGCGGCTCCCACCGAGCTTACCCCCCTGCTAAGTCCAACTCCCTTCGCCCAATGGGGACTAGATATATTAGGGCCACTCCCCCTTGCCTCTAGGTAGAGGAAGTACTTAATCGTAGCCATCGACTACTTTACTAAGTGGATCGAGGCCCAGCCTCTGGCAAAGATTGGGGAAGCCAATATAACCAGCTTTGCTTGGAAGTCCATTGTCTGCCAATTCGGCATCCTGATGTCATTTGTCACTGACAACAGCACCCAATTTGACAGCCAAGGCTTCCGTGATTTCTGTGGGGAGTGGGGGATCAGACTCAAGTTCGCTTCCGTAGCGCATCCAAAGTGCAACGGGTTAGCTGAAGCCACCAACAAGTGCATCCTCCAAGCATTGAAGAAGAAAGTCGACAAGGCCGTTGGGAACTGAGTGGAGGAGTTGCCGAGCATCTTATGGTCTTACCGGGCGACACACAAGAGCTCGACCGGTGAGAGCCCCTTCATGCTGACCTACAGGGCCAAAGCTGTCACTCCGGTAGAAGTCGGCATTCTGACCATTCGCCTCTAGCACTTCGATGAAGACGCCAACTCCTCTAATCTCCGCGCGGGGCTGGACCATTTGGAAGAAGTCCGAGCCGGAGTGCTACACAAGCAGATCGCCAACTAGCAGTGGGTCGCCCAGTACTACAACAGCAAGGTACGGCCGAGAAGGTTCCGGGTGGTTGACCTCATCCTGAGGAAAGCTGCTTTCGACAGAGACACGAAGTACGGCAAGCTCGCCCCCACTTGGGAGGGCCCCTACACTGTCTTAGAAGAGATACGGCCCGGCACCTATTGGCTCAGAAGCCCAGACGGGAGGGTGCTGCAGCACCCGTGGAATATTGAACATTTGAGGAAGTTTTTTAAGTAATTGTGTTGTACATTTCATTACAATTGAATAAAAATAGTACATAACTGTTCTCCTCATCTTGTCTTATCATGGCAGTAGCATCGGAGAGATGGCAAGCGGTCTCCCATGGCGGACCTACATTCCCACCTAAGGACGAGGGAAGACGCACCACGCCCCTGACTAAGCCAGCGTAAGCCCCTTGTTGAGGCGGGTCTGGACAAGCTTCCTTGGATGGGACGAGTCAGGGAACTCTTCTCGCGTCGAGTCAAAGAGCTCCTCTCGCGTCGAGTCAAGGAACCCTTCTCGCCACGTCGAGTCAAGGAACCCTTCTCGCGCTGAGGCTTGAGATCCTTCTCCCATAGAGTCAAGAAACCCCTCTTGCCTAGACGAGGAAAGCAGCCGCCTCCTTCGACAAGGGGGACTACTGAGCTTTCAGGGCGGGTCATCCCATACTGACTCAGAAGACCCAGGTGCACTATAAGTCCTGGATGCCCGACCTACGGGTCACCAAAGACCGACTCGCCGCCTCACGAGGCCGACTTAGAAGACCTAGGCACCACACAAGCCCTAGGCGACCGACCTCCGGGTCGTCTAGTACCAAGGAACCATCCACTGGTCAGACTCAGGAAGCCCTAGGCGCCACACAAGCCCTAGGCGACCGACCTCCGGGTCATCCCTGTACCGAGGAACCGTCCACTAGTCGGACTCAGGAGGCCCTAGGCGCCACACAAGCCCTAGGCGACCGACCTCCGGGTCGTCCCTGTACTGAGGAACCGTCCACTGGTCGGACTCGGGAAGCTTTAGGCGCCACACAAGCCCTAGGCAACCGACCTCCGGGTCGTCCCTGTACCGAGGAACTGTCCATTGGTCGAACTCGGGAAGCCCTAGGCGCCACACAAGCCCTAGGCGACTGACCTCCGGGTCATCCCTGTACTGAGGAACCGTCCACTGGTCGGACTCGGGAAGCCCTAGGCGCCACACAAGCCCTAGGCGACCGGCCTCCGAGTCATCCCTGTACCTAGGAACCGTCCACTGGTCGTACTTGGGAGGCCCTAGACGCCACGCAAGCCCTAGGCGACTGACCTACGAGTCATTCCGTACTGAGGAACCGTCCACGGGTTGGCTCAAGACACCTGGATGACATGAGAGTTTTAGACGACCGGCCAACCGACCGTCCTCAACAAAGCCCGCCACCAGTCATAAGTCGACAAGGAACCAGGCCCCCGGCTAGTGGAAACCTATTCGAAGATAGCCCCGGCCGGGCACTCAACAATAAAAACTCAAGTTGGCCTGTTTCGACCGACTATGGATATGGCTTGTATTATTAATGTATGGTCGTCTGTTGTAATTGTTTATATGGAATAAAACTTGTGTGATGTGATGAACACTCTTCTCATCTGTGAGTTGAAATATCATTAACGTTGCAAGGCGACCATGTGCGACAGCATAATACGCTACGAAAAACGTAAAGGCATTGCAAACAAGGAAGCGAAGGATAATAATATTTTCATTCCTAACCAAAGGTACATTACAAGTGCTGACAAAAGATAGAAAAACAAAATAAATTCACAATCAAAATGTACAAGCCCGAGCCCAAGGCCGCCTATTGCGGGTCGTCTCCATCCTCACTCTCATCATCATCATCTTCGTCGTCCTCGTCCTCCTCATCGGAGCCCAGCTGGATCCCTCCACCGCGAGCTTAGAGATCCTACAAGATGCTGAGGTAGTCTCGAACTCGAGAAGGATAGGGGACATCAAGGGACGACCCCGGAGGGGTGGGGGGAAGTCGAGCCCTGAGAAAGTCAAAACCGGCTTTGATGGCCATCGCCAGCTCCACCTTCCCGAGGGGACCTTGGCGGTACCCATCGATGACCTCCTTCTTCCCAGCCTCAGAAGTTAGGAAGTCAAGTCGACCCTCGAAGGCTTTGGCTTGCCATTGGGCTGCCTCGAGAGCTCCCCCCACGGCGACCAGCTCCGCTCTCTCATTTTGGAAGGACTGCTGGGTCGACGCCAGTCCGGCCTCAGCTGACGACCGGGCCTGCTTCTCGATCTGAAGCTCCTCCTCCAAAATCTTGATCCGGCCCTCCCGAGCTGACATCTCAGTGCGGTGAGTCTTCTCGACGGCCCGGAGCTCAGCAGCCTCCTCCGCAAGCACCCTGAGCTCGGTTGCCTGACTGGATAGAGTGGCTTCAAGGTTGGAGAAGACGGCCCGTAGAGCCGCAAATTCCCGAGCCTTACCAGCGTCGGTCTCCACCTTCTCCACCTCGAGAGCCCTCAACCTCTCCTCTTTCTCCTCCTTGGCTCCCCTCTCCTGGGCCAGTTCGACCTCTAGCTGGCCGTGAGCCCTGATCATTTCGTCAAGGCGTCCCTCGAGTTCTTCAACAGCGAGAGCCTCACGCAAATGGTAACTCTGCAGCGCCAGTCGAAGCCCCCTCGTCGGCACCTCTCTGAGGAAGCTCATGTCTCGGGGAAGCACGATTTGGTGAGGAGTAGAGAGCTGAGCTCGCCCCGAGTGGAATATCGAGTCATCCCCCCAGAGGTGATCAGCAGGGACGAACCAGTCAGCCTCAGCGGGGTCTTCTCGGGACGCAAACCATTCCTCCAACCCCCCGATGAGTTGGAGCCGCATCGCCTCCCATCTCTCCCTACCTGCATCGCCGATCTTGTGGGGAAATGGGAGGGAAGAGGAAGACCCCTCACCCCAGCTAGAGGAAGGTGCCGCCCCAGTGGACATTTCCCCCATGGTCGGCTCGGCACTTAGACCACTGGCCGGCTCGGAGACCGGTACAGCCGTGAAACCTTCGCCGAAGGACAGAATCTCCAGAGGGGGAAGGTCTTGGCCGGCCTCATCCCCACTCAGGAGGATGTCGTCCATGGCGGGCATCCCCGCCGGCGAACCCGGTGCTCCCCTCAGCTGGCACTTCTCTAGCCGGCAACTCGGCTAAAGCCGGGGCGTCAGACGCCACCCCGACCACCTCTCTCGGAGCAGCCGCCACTCTAGCAACCTCTTCTGGAGTGGCCGCCTTCTTCTTCTTCTTCTTCTTCTTCTCGGGACCCGCGGAGGGTCCTGACCCAGTCGCCATCACTACAGCGACCATCTCGGTGTTCTTCATCACAAACTCGACCTCTTCGGCCATCAGGGCCTTCCTCGCCCTTTTGAGAGGTGGCTTGGGTAGCATCCTGGTAGCCGACCCTGAAGCTTCTGGGGCCTTGGTCGGCCGAGGCGCAGCCTGCGCCAAGCCAGCCTCCCTTTCCCGGTCGGCATCCGACGTCGGGATGTGGGACAAGCCGGCCAACCGCAGCGAGGAATTATCGAACAAGTTGCTAATCTCCCTCGAGCCGCAATAGAATCGAACCCTATCCAGATCCTGGCGCTCTGTGTCCGAGAGGGGAAGTGGCTTCCAAGTGTCCTTCTTGATCTCCTTCCATGACGGACAGGAGAGAGTGGGGTCCGCACCAAAGACCCACACAAACTTCTCTTTCCAGCGTTTATTCGACTCTGGAAAGTGCACCAATTTCTCACCCAAATTCATGAAAAAGAAGTGAGCGTCCTTCTTGCTGGTATTCACGCTGACCAGGTAGCTGAATAGCTAGAGGGTAGGCACTACCCCCACTCTGTGGTAGATCACCAGAAACGCCATCATTATGGCAATGGCGTTGGGGGCGAGTTGTGTTGGGGAGACCCCCAATCACTTGCATATCCTCCTCACCATGCTGGGAAGAGGCAAGCGCAGCCCATACTCTAAATGGGCCAAATTGAGAGGAGCCAGGTCAGCTCCGTGCTTGAAGACGGCGGCGTTCCCCTCCGGCGCCGAGAGGGTAAAGGCTGCCGGAATGTCGAACCGCTCGGGTAGGACCCTCAAATCCTCGCTCGTCACCCTTGAATGGAAGGAAGCCAAAAGGCCAAGCCTGTCAATGGGGGCAGAGGAAGGAGCAGCCATTAGAGATGAGTTTCTGTGGAAGAAAGCTCTGGAGAAGAAGATCGGAGTTTGAATGCTGTAGAAGTTCTGTAAACAAAGCTAAGAAGCGCTCAAGGGAATACTTATAAGGCAAGAAACTGCCACGTGGCGGGTGATAAAATGCCCCGCTGCTATGCAAATCGACGGCCTAGATTAGAGTAAGGATCAAAATCACCCCTCGAAAGTCGAACCGCCACCTCTCATAAACCCTAGTGCCTCAAAGCGTGGGAAACGATGCGACGCTGACGGTTCAAGTACAATGACGTCACCCATGATGACACGTCTCAATCACACTCTGCGCCATCCCCTTTTTTTTTAAATTTTTAAAGGAAAAAATGGGCCGGCCATGCCGCCCAGCCGCTAAGCGCCAAACTAGTCCAATAATTCGACCCGTTCGTAAGCGGCACCTAGCCGACCCTGCCCTCGCTCAGAGTCGCACCAACAAGAGTAACCCTAAGTAGAGTAAATAGATAGGAGCCGACAACGAAACCCAGAAAAGGAACGAGTTGACATAAGGAGCAAGAATAATCACAATCAGTTCTTTTATTTACTCAATGAAGAAAAGGTACATGTACAAAAGAATGTCCAAAAATAATACAATGTACAAAAGAAGGACAGGCCGCCAAACACTCCTGTCGGCTCAAAATGCCGGAAGAGACGAAGCTCAAAGGGCGGGGTCGCTCCCCCTCTCCTCCTCTCCTGAGCCGGGAGCCTCCTAGCCAGTCGAGCTACCGGACGACCGACTCGAGGCGGCTTCGAGATCCTCTCCACTCGTGCCTATCTGAACGTCATATCTGCCCCCGGCCTTCTCTATGTCGGCCAAGACATCTATGAGGCCAGCAATGACGGGAGGGTACCGGAGTCGGCCATATGGCACGGTCCGCCCTGCGGGCAGTTGCGCCATTACAAAGTCACTGCCTGCCTTGCATGCCAGGACGACCTCAGTTTTCCCCATAACGCCATGACGGAACTCCTGGACTATGCCGGGTCGGCCTCTCTCTAAGACGACTGCCTCGTAAGTAGACGACTTGAGGTACAACATCTCGCTCTCCGCCGAGCTCAGAGCCTTCTCGAGCTCAGCACACCTCTCGCGGAGCATCTCATTGGCCACCTGCTCCTCCTCCAAGCGAGACTTAGCCCCATCGGCGATTTGCTTCTCGAGAGCGACCTGCGCCAAAGCCAAGTCACACTCCCGAAAGGCCTCAGCAGCCGAGCCACGGGGTCCGACCCTCTCCTCGAGCTGGCAAAGCCTCCTCTGAAGATGCTGGATCTCAGCCGACTTCCTTTCGTCAGAGACCCTCAGCTCGGTAAACAGACATTCCTTCACCTCCACCTCCCTCGGCCAGCTATCGAGCTCGGCCTGTTTCGCAGAAAGCTCTGCCACTACCCGCTCTAACTCGGCATGCCCGGCCTGATCCCTTCCAGCACGGTCCTTCATGAGCATCTCGAACGCATGATGCCCCTGGGCCAGTCGGCGGAACAGCTCCTTCTCCACAAGGCATCCCCGAGTCAGGTAGCTGTGAAGGATCACATGCAAACCCACGTCAGGAATTGCCCTCAGAAGTTCCTAATCGTGGGGAAGGCAGAACTACCTCACGGCCCTCCTCTGGTCAGATCGGGACTCAAACATCGACGATCGAACGTCCAAACCTTCGGCCGGTGCGAAACGGTGTGTTAGATCCGGCTCCTCATCGCGGTTGCCGCGGAAAGGAAGATCCCCAAGCATCAAATCCTCCATCTTGTTCCACGCCTCCATTCCCGACTCATCCAAGTTGAAGGGAGTGGGCCACCCCTCCGAGTCGGGGATCGGCTCTCTCTCAACAGCCAGCTCCTTTCTGGGGCGATGAGACTCCCCCCTGTCCTGAACACTGGTCCCTTCTCCCGCCTGTGTCTCAGGCCGACCGGGGGACAGCTCGGGAGCGCCTCCCCCCTCTTCTCTGGACGGTTCGGATGACGGCTCATCGTCGGTGTCTTCCGACTCCACCTCCATTGGAGCTTCGGCCCTCGCACCAAGCAGTCGAGCCCCCATCGGACCTTTCGAAGCCACCTTCGGCCTCCTGAAGAAACCCCGTGCAACACCGACCGACGCGGTCCCAGCCACGGCTGCAGATTGCGGGGCGTCAACAGCTTCCCCCGAGGTCGACTACACTCAGGGTCTTTTAGTCGGCCTCTCTAACGGCCTCTCCTCGGACTCCTCCGAGGACTCCTCAGCAGGTGCCGCTCCGACAACAGCTGCCGTCCCTGCCGCCCCTCCGAGCATCAGGATAGTGGCCCGCGTCTCATCTCGGTTGGAGGGAGGCACGGACGAGACCCCATACAATCTCAAGACTGAGTTGTCCAAAAGGGCCGCCATCAAACGCGGCCCAGTGTACGAGGTGACCAACTCGAGCCAGCGCCGTTCCTCGTTCGACAATGGCTTCGGATCCAAGACCTCTTTCCTGATCTCGGGCCAGCTCGAACACCCTAGGTTCGAGTCATCCCCCTCGACCCAAGCAAACCTCTCTTTCCACCCCTTGCATGACGAAGGGAGGTCAAGAACTATTTTAAAGTCCCCCTTTGTCTGAAGGTGAGAGTGAGCGGCCTTGTGGCCCGACACGCTCACCAATCGGCTCAGCACGTTCAGTGAGGGGGCACCCCCAGCCAAGAGCAGATAACGACGAAACCCACCAGCATCGTGATCGAATTGGGCGTCATCTGCATCGGAGACACCCCCAGAGCACCGAACACCTTTCGGAGGAAAGGATGTAGGGGTAATCTCAGGCCACATTCCAAGTGCCTGATATACAGGGGAGACTTCCCCTCGCCGTGGTTGTATACCGCCGCCGATCTCGCCGGCGCGGTCAACCTAAATTCATTCGGGATATCAAACTTCGAGTGTAACGTCCGCATCTGCTGCGTGGTCACCTTCGAACGGAACTCCTCAAGTTGGGTCATACGCTCGGAATCCATGGAAGAAGAAAAGATGGATCGTCGGGGAATCGTCGGAGATTTTGAGTTCTTAGAAATGGGCCAAATAGGAGCGTACCTTTTCCACTTCCAGAACTTTATAAGGACTGGAGAGCCCTCAGATCTGCCCCACCTGTCCTATGTCCAATAGTGGGGATTACTTCGCTCGAGACGCGAAGCACTGGGCGCAAGAAACGAAGCACCAGTTGTTTAAGAACAGCTGCTTACGTCAGCCACGTCCCTCACAAAAGAACCTTCGAGATCTGCTCGGCATAAACAGCCCCAGCTGAGCGACCGGCCGCCGAACCGACTCGCCACTCTTGTGAGCGCCCAACACTCACATCTCGTGCGCAGAGTCATCCCCCCTCTGGGACCGACTCATTATCAACTCAAATTATCAACGCAAGTGTCGCCTAGACCCAAGGCTCGGTGCACGGGCCACCCCCCTTTTGAGCTGCCCGGCTCGAGCCAAACACCAGCCCGACACAAGGGGCACGCTCGGGGTCAGCACCCGGCACGAAGGCCGACGCGATAGGCGACAATCATCAAAGTCTAGCGAAACTCTACGGAAAAACTCATCCACCAACTCAGACCTAAAATACGCAAAAACCAAGTAACGTAAAAGGAAAGAAGATCACAGTCGACAATATAAAACAAAACGACGCTTTATTTCGACAAACAACGTTACATTACAGAAGCTGAACTAAACAATAGGGCCAAACGATAAGATAATTCCACATACATTACATCATGCTTTCGCGTACAACAAGATACCTACAAACCACCCTTGGACCATCCGGCTTCGGCTTGCCGACCCCTAACAGCTCCGGTCGGAACACCTCACGCAAACCCGTAGAAGATGGGGATATTATTATGGCGAACCGACGACATTCGTTGGGCGTGTCGGCTCCCCATGATAACACCCTCACTTCTCCGGGTTCGCCGAGTAGAGCGTCGTCCCCTCAGCGCGGCAGTCCAGCTCCGCCTCAGCAACTCCAAGTTAGAGATACATTCAACAAACCTCTAGGCAATGGGGATATCATTATTATGGTAAACCGAAATCCTTCAGTGTATCCCCATCCATAATAATATCCCCATCCCCCTCGAGCTCTGTCGAACAGGACATTACCTCCTAGGTATAACGCCTCAATAAACCCCTTGTTGGGCACTTCACGGCTCCTTGGTGGTTGCAAACATCGCTCCCCAAAGATGGTTAACCCCGAATGCCGCACCCTCATCTGCATCGCAGTCACACTAAGTTGAAAGGCCTTCGTAGGGTCTAAATGATCGAGGATCATGAAGAGTAACTTCCGCTAAATGACCATCGAAACCATGGGTAAAGCTCAATCTCTCTTGATCCCCACCTTTATATAGGAGACTGAGCGATGTGTCTCGTTGTCTTCCCCCGTCCATTTCGTAATCAACGGTGACGATTGCTTCTATCGAAAAACGAAACGTCACATACGAAAAACGAAGCGTCAAGCATGGGAGTTGAAGCACCAACGACTTAAATGCTTGCCCGCTAGCGTCAGCGATGACCTATCCGAAGAGCCGCCGAAATCCTCCTAGTGGGCACGCCCGCTTGGGTTCAGGACCTAGAACTCTATTTCCACTCGGACCCGTCACAAAGCCGACTCCAAGTGAAAAGGGCTAACTGTTATGGTCCTGAACCCTCACTGAGGATAATTCACATAATTAAAGGAGTAATGCTTCCCTCGCGGACGGCAGTGACGTGGGGACCGAACGCACCGGCAAAATCTCAGCCATATAGCTCAGATGCTAACCCTGGCTGCCATTCCACCCTGTCGTTCAACGCGACCCAGATAAAAGAGCGGCGGTACTAGTCGGCCCCTTCTCGTGGACAACACGAAAGGTGGTACTAGTCGGCCCCTTCTCGTGGACGACACGAAAGGCGGTGCTAGTCGGCCCCTTCTCGTGGACGACACGAAGGGCAGTACTGATCAGTCCACCCTGATAGAATCGCGCGAGAGGTGGCACTAGCCGACCTTTCCTCTCTCCTTGTGGACGACGTGAAAAGCCATATCAGTCGGACTCTGCCATGAGCGGGAGCCGACCGCCACATTAACCAAACGCCCTCACGAGCGGCATGAGGGGCGTCAACAGGTCGACCCATCTCTCCTTCCACGTAGGACAGCCGTCTCGGGCCCAAGTCACGACAACGCGTCGGCGTCGCATTAATGAGGAAATCAATGTGCAGATCTCCTCTACTCACACGATATTTAAGGCACCTCGGACTATTAAGGCAGGCCATGCTACAGGTCCAATCTTCATTAATACCGCCGTAACGGTACAAACTCTCTAGCCACTCCTTCGTTGACACCTGGCAATACTGTTCGGCGCTGCAGGGCACAGCAGCCTGTGCACGTCCCAGTCAC
>JBAKGM010019087.1:0-11301 GCA_037177215.1 Asparagus racemosus | reverse complement strand
AATGAATCAGACGCAGAAAAAACACCGGAACGAAGCCACATGGGCAGCTAGGCGGGCGAGCCACCCCCTGGTGGCTCGGCCACAAGCTGACCCCCCTTCAAAGACTATAAATAGAGAGGGGGGTCTCATTTGTGGGGGCTGGATCTTTTTGCACCTGACTACTTGCACAAGAGCTCTACATTTTCCACAACTTCGGAGATCTACGGCGCATCCCTCCTGATTCAAACTTTGTTTTGATCCCGAGAAGAGTAACAATTTCGCTTGGTCAATCTCGTTCACTTAAGGCGATCTATTTTCTTTGTGAAATAGTCCCCTCGATCCTGTAGATCTTGACACGGATCTAATCACGCGGTGGTCCGCGGATAAACCCCGGCACTGGCAAAAAACCCACGCAAGTAGGGCACCGATAAATGGGATCCTACATTTGTTCAGGAGAAAGTTGTAATTTTTCTTGATTTTTGTTGTAAGGCTTATAAAAAGACGTCTTTGTTTGTTGAATTCAATTGTAATCACATAAAGCTTTAATGAGTTCACAAGCAATGAAGATCGAACCAACTTCCCCCACAAACAAGCTAGCGACCACAGTGGGAGCCAACGGTCTCAGTTAAGAGATCGTCGTGTTGTAGCCGCGGATCCAGATCCTGGTCGACGAGGAGGTCAAATAAGAATTCGACCAACAGAAGTACGAGGAGTATCTTTCGTCCTCGTCTAGATCCTTCCCTCCATGCAAGTCCAAGATGATCTCCTCTGCAAGAAAGATCTGTTGGGCCTCAGATTCAGAGTTCAAAGAGAAGATTCCAGCCCCGCTGCTGTTAAAGTTGCAGGTAGCGGCCTTTTCCTAGCCTCTAAGGTAGCCAGATCTGTAGACTCCATCCCCTAAGCACCGAGGATGACCGCCGAAGGCGTGCCTACACTTTCAAAGAGAGCACGACAGAGACGACGCCAAAGCATGGCACTTCGATTCGCTAAGTCCCTGCAGTCAGTGGATGGGATCTGCTATGAGGTGGATCTAAGATCCAGAACAAGTCAGAGGCTTCAGCCTCAGATGGTGGGCAGCTCCTCTAAGCCACCAACAAGTGAGTGGGTACGCGTTACACGGAATCACTCAACATTTAAGGAGCGCATCAGCAAGCGTCGCGCACTCCTTGCACGCGCACGGGCCCTAGTTCAAGAGGCCCAAATGCTGAAAGACAAAGAAGTGGCCAAGAAGCCATCAGAGATGCACCGAGTCTGGAGGCTAAAGTCTGGCGCCCCAACTGAGTCACTACGGAGTGATCTGAATAAGGTCACCCCGACGTAGAGGCCAAAGTCCGGCGCCCCAACTGAGCCACTGCGGAGTGATATGAATAAGGTCGCCCCAGTGCTGAGGCCACTGCCAGCAGCCACATTCAGACCTTCGGCTAAGCTTGTTCCCACTTTGGCTGATCCCGCAAATACACTCCGGAGCAAGCCAACAGTCATAGAGCGCCTCGACCCATTGCAGGATGATCGAGGCAAGACTCTTGTCAGGGAATGCTTGGGCCCATTGAAGAGGCCTAGGACTACCCATGGCACCGGGGGACACATTCACCTCCACCACAACAAGGAGACCCCTATAGTTCTCCACACTGGACTGCAGATTGAAGTCCAAGAGCCTGTTGAGACTTCTCGCTCACAAAGGCAGAAGTCGAGACGAGTGACTTTTAAGAACTCCAATAACGCAGTCCATCCTCAGAAGGAGATGTTTTCGTTTGAGGATGATGATGTTATACATGAGGATCCATGCTAACACACGATGGGTTGCTCCGGCTTTCATGCCGATGAGTTGTACTATCGTGCTGGGGGTACGAGTAAATCCCAAAAAAGGAGTTCCCCAGAGTTGAACACGCATTGTTTGTGTTCAAAGCTAATCAAGGCGGTGTTGTCAGAGTGTAACTACACCAAAATAGCTTCAAAGAAGTTGTCGGTCTTCGATAGGCACGACGCTAAAATGCCAAGACCTAGGTCAAGACGCTTCCGTGGAAGAAAATCAGTGCCACAAGACGAATTACCAAGAGTCGCTATTAACATGACTAGCAAGGAGACGTCGACACGGGCCATCCCCGGGACATCTCAACGAATAACGCAGTTGTGGACCAGGACTATCAGACAGCCTAACTATATCAATGTGTAGAGGGGGTTGCCCTCAGAAGATGAAGTGTCAGACACCAGCTCTGTGATTGCTTTTGATAACACAGTCTCTAGTGAGGGACAACCCCGTGAGGCCCTCAAGATCAGTGCAGAACAGGTGGCTAAGTGCTAGAAGAAGCTATGGCCAAGCACAAGGAGAACTTTAAGTTCGAAATGGAGATGGCCATACCGTAAATGAGAGAGATGCATGACCAGCAAATCCAAGTGCTGACGAATCGCTAGGGTGAATCAAGTTGTCACAATAACATTGACCAAACGGATAGTGACACGGACAGGGATGAAAGCCATAACGCTGATAGTCCCCCTGACGAACGGAACGCGGGGGGTAGCCTCGAGAATGCTAGTGGCAACGCCATCATCCCTGAGAATGAGAAGATAAAGGAACTTGAGAGAAAGATCAACGCTTTGATTTCTGCTCAAGAGGTAAAGAAGATGGGTATACCATGTCTGAATCTAAGGGAGTGGGAATCAATCCCGTATCCAGCAAAGTTCAGCCTAATAAACTTCACGCCGTTCGATGGGAAGGGTTCACCTACTTAGCACCTGATCTACTTCAAGTCCTATCTGGGAGTCATTTCTGGTAATGAGTCCCTGATGGTTCGGCCATTCGTTGGCACCCTTCGGGGAGTCACCTTCGATTGGGACTGCCATCAAAAACCGAGGAGCATTAACAGTTGGGATGACATGGAGTCTAGTTTCCTTGCCAACTTCTTTGACGATGACACCGATATATCCATCGGAACGTTGTTGGATGAAAAACAGAAGGATGGAGAAACACTAGACAACTTCGTCAAGCAGTTCTGAAACAATGCAATGAATTGTCAGGATGTAATAACGGAGGAGTTCATTCTCCAAACATGCCACAACAACCTTTCATTGGACGTGGTGGAAGCAATGGGAACGGCACTGTCCAAAACTTGGAAGGATTTGAAGGTGCGCGGGGAGCAAGTCCAGCGATTCCTCAAGAGAAAGAAGGTGGAAAGAGGCCAACAAATGGCATGCACTCAAAGACAAAATTTCGTCCCACGCAGCAAAGGGAAAGAGCAGGCGAGAGCAGCGGTCACAAACCAAACATTCCAGTTGCAGTCACAGCAACAACCACAGCAGCGGGCGCCACAGCAATCGCAGCCTCAATGGCAACAACGGCTACAAAAGCAGAAGTCGTCTGAGCCAAGATTCCCCAAGGCCTACTCTTTCAAAGAAGATGAGGTTCCCGGTATTTTTAAGTACCTCCTGGAGAACAACAAGATCTGAGGCAAAGAGGGTCACAGATCCGAGGTACTGCATGTACCATAGAGCGGTCCACCACCCAACAAAATCATGCTACTATCTCAAGGACAAGATCTAGGCCTTGATCGATGTAGCAGTTATTATCCCAAAGCCCTCTAAAGAAAAGAAGGTGGGGGCAAATGCGATATCCATCAGCTTCAGATCGGTGCCTCTGAATTGGTTTCAACCGGAGCCCGTTGTTAAAGTGGGGGTGAAGACAGTGAATGATGATCCTCACGGACAACACGAGAAGGGGCTTGTGCCATATATCACCTCAAATGGCGAGATTCTTTGGGTCCACCCTAACTTGCTCAAAGATGATCAGTAGGTAACCTCTTAATCTAAGAAGAAATCGAAATGCAAGGGGAAACCATGTCATGCCACTTCAGTAATCTTGGAGAAAGATGATCAACGAATGGTGATATTCTAGCTTTCCGAAAGGGAACTTGAAGTCTTTGCCACTAGGAGCGGGTATGAGTACAAGTACAAGTACCCCGAAACTCCTGACCCAAATGCTAAGACACTGTCAAAGCTGGGAGTGCCGATAATTCCTCCTACACGGGCTGAAAAATCACAGCAGCAAGCAATTGCCAAGGGGGACACGGCCAAATCGAAGGAGAAGCAACCCTAACAACAGGAGGTCCAAGCCCCGAAGCAGTCTCGATTCAATCGTCAGATTGGAAGAGACAAACCGGGAAGCTCGAACTCCCCATACCGCTTCGTTGTTATGGCCCAGTTGGCTAACATCCCAGCGAGGATAACCATCTATGAGCTATTACTGTTGTCAAAAGAAATCAGGGAGGCCTTACAGGAAGCCCTGTCTGACTCTGAAGTGATCCTCACTCAGATTAAGCCAAGTCCCGAAGAGCCGGAGTCTTCAGTCAGCAATGCAATCTTGCTACCAAGCACTTCCCCTACATCACCTTTACCAAGGAAGACATGTAGACGAAGAACTCAAAGCATGACATGCTTCTATAGTTTACTGGGTACATTGGCTCTAGTGAAGTTAACTGGAGCTAAGTTGATCAGGGTTCTGTTGTGAGTATCATGCCCCTTTGCCTGATGTATAGCCTCGAGATTCCTGCTAGTAAGCTAGCCTCTATAGGCACAGTAATTTATAGATTTAATACTAGTAAGTCTCAGCCACTCAGTAAAGTCCAGATTAAGTGCCAGATGGGAGACTTGAAGTCTGAAGTCACATGTTATGTGATTGATGTAGAGAATTCCTATAACTTATTATTGGGTTAGCCATGGATCCATAATAATGTTATAGTCCCCTCCACTCTTCATCAGTGTCTGAAATATGTTGGCACAAATAATGAAGTCAAGATGGTGGTCGAGGATAAGCAACTGTTTAAGTGGTTGGAAATTACTTTACTGACTCCCTCCTTTACAGTAACGAGTCCGATACTGAATCATCGGCCTAACGCACGGACATCGGTGTGGAAGCTGATACCGAAGCTAAACTTAATTACGATGGTGGTTTTGTCATAAATGACATTGTACCCTTTGTAGTCAATCTTAACGATGAAGATTCATTGAATGATAGTTGTAATTGGCAACTTACCGACAATAAAATGAATAATGATTTAGAGTACTCGCTATCTCTTGCTGATGTGATGATAGGATTATATGATGACCCCGATTTGCACTTACCGACTCGGTCATCTTGTGTAACGCAGAAACAGTTCTGAGACTTTTTCACGATAACATTCATCATTCCAGATAGAACAAGTGACGAAAAGGACTTGGTCTATGGTAAAGGAGATGCGATTCCAACACCAGACCACTTATTGAGGGAGGACGTCAATGACAACGAGCCTTGCCTTCATCTCTTTAGATACAGTCCAGAAGCGCAGAACCTCATGGAAAAATGGGGGTTCGACTTTGCACAAGGAGAAGGTCTTTTTTTCGAACGAGGTCTTCAAGTCCCACCCAAAGGTGCACACATCCCAAATGGGAAACCCAATAATTACTATGGGTTCAGGAGAGGATTGGGATATGTATCTTCTTCAGAAGACGAGTGCTGCTGGTTGATTGATAATTGATTATCCGATTAGGGAGATGGACATTCATCTGATTCATCCGCATGGGATTCTAACGTCAGCATCAGTGAAGCTTTCAAGGGTCAGATGTCGAACATGACTACAGCCGACCATGCCACGATAGAGGATGATGAGGAGATGCTAACATGGGAAGACTCGTGGATCCATCACCTCAATATGCAGTATGGGGACCGGTTTGAGCAAAGAGAACCTCCCACCGAGGATGAAGTGATCCAGGTCAACATGAGTGACGAAACACACCCTAAGCCCATATTCATAAGCAACAATCTCCCCTAGAGGAGAAAGAAGAGTTTGATTGCTCTAGTAAGGGAATATATCGATGTTTTCGCTTGGAGCTATGAGGACATGTCAGGACTCGACTCCAATGTGGCGACGCATCATCTCAACATCAAGATCGATGCTAAACCCGTCAAGCAACAGCAAAGACATTTTCATCCACAGATTATAAAAGTAATCGTAAAAGAAGTAAAACAGCTTATAGAGTCGGGTTTTATCAAGGAAGTGCAGCATCCAAATTGGGTGGTTACTATTGTCCCAGTCTTGAAGAAGAATGGGACGATCAGAATCTGCATCGATTATAGAGACCTGAATGCCGCATGCCCAAAGGATGACTTTCCTCTTCTAATCACTGATGTCATCATTGACAATACGTGTAGGTTCGAGAGAATGTCATTCATGGATGGTTTCTCGGGTTACAATCAAATCTAGATGCACCCAGATGACGCAAAACACACAGCATTTAGAACTCCCCTTGGCATCTTCTGCTACACAGTCATGCCATTCAGCCTGAAGAACGCAGGCGCCATGTACCAGCAAGTGATGACAATGATTTTCTAAGAACATCTTCAGAAAACAGTCGAATGCTATGTCGATGACTTGGTCGTGAAGAGCCGTAACAAAAATGACCACATCAAAGACCTGAAGATAGTGTCCGACCTCATGTGAACTCATCAGTTAAAAATGAACCCTGCCAAGTCTTTCCTTGGAATGTCCAGCGGCAAATTTCTTGGATTTGTTGTCACCAATAGGGGTATTCATGTTGACTCAGATAAAGTGAAGGCAACACAAGAATTGCAACCTCTGAAGAATCTGAGAGAACTCAGAGGGTTACAGGGGCGATTAGATTATATCTGGTGATTCATATTGAACTCTCTGGAAAATGCTAGACATTCTCTAAGTTAGTTAAGAAAGGTGTGGCATTTATCTAAACGATGTCTGTCAAAAGGCATTCGAGGATATCAGAGCATATCTAGCAAATCCTCTTGTTCTCGTTGCACCGAAGTCAGGTAAACCGTTCTTGATATAGACCAAGGCGATGGACCATTTGTTAAGTGTTTTAGTCATGCAAGACGATGATAGCGGTCACGAATAGGTAGTGTATTACTTGAGTTGTACTTTAGTGGGTGCTAAATCCCGCTATCCGATGATCGAGAAGCAGTGCTTTGCATTGGTGTTCTCGATTCAGAAGATGCGGCACTACCTAGTTGGACACACAAATTATATCATCTCTAACGTAAATCCAGTTCGGATATTCATGACGCAACCAGCCTCCATGAGTTGGCATTTGGCAAAATGGGCCTTGCTTTTGTCTCAATATGACTTACACTTCAAGTAACAGAAGTCGGTCAAGGGACAAGCCATTTACGATCTCTTAGCAACTAACCCAACAACGGATATGACTGAATTATATGATGACTTGCCAGATGAAATTCATGAAGTCAACACTACGTCGCACCAACAAATTTGGCGATTGTATCTTGATGGAGCTTCTCGAGCAACCAATGTAGCAAGTACCCCTGGATGTTCTAAGATTTCTTCCAGAGTTAGAGTTGTCTTAGTTCCTCTGGGGAAGCATGTGATGCCTCAGGCTTACTCGTTGACCAAGCCATGCTCTAATAATATGGCTGAATATAACGAGTTACTTATTCGACTCAGTTTTGCCAAAGAGCTGGGGGTCGAATATCTTGAAACCTTTAGGGATTCCCAACTCATAGTCAAACAGATCCGTGAGGACTATGAAGTCAGGAACCCGGATTTGATTCCGTATCACTAGGCGGCCGTTGAGATGGCGGACTCGTTTGAAGAATTTTTCATCGAGTATATCTCGCGCCTCTAGAATGCATACACGGATGCCTTGGCAACATTAGTAGTATCGTTAGCCCAACCTTCTAAGACTAAATAGCTAGTCACTGTGAGAACTCACCAACTATTTATTTCGATATATGATGAGGATGAGGACAACAAGGGGGTGGTCATCAAAGAGGTGCACACAACTCAAGGTGAACTAGAGCCCCGGGATTGGCGTTTCCCTATAATCGACTATGTCCTGTATGGTATTTTGCCAGAAGACATAAAAGAGAGGGATTCGACCTGACGAAGAGTGTCGAGATTCTTTTATGATACAGAGATCCAGATGTTATATCGTCGGGGGTACAATGGCTTACTGCTTCGGTGCCTTTCGAACAAAGAAGCAGAAGAAGTCCTTAAGGAAGCACACGGAGGAGAGTGTGGAGCACACCAGCCTAGTCCCAAACTTTATGATCGTATCAGAAGAATGGGATACTTCTGGCCAACGATAATCAATGACGCCATCCACTACACTCAAAAGTGCCACGCGTGTCAAATTTACACGAATTACATGCATCAACCCCCAGAGCATCTGCATCCTTCAGCTACATCTTGGCTATTCAAAACATGGGGATTGACATTGTGGGTCCTATTTTTCCTCCATCGGTTAAAAGTGATTGGTTCATTCTGGCAATCAGTGACTACTTCTCCAAGTGGGCTAAAGCAATTCTGCTTAAAGAAGTGAAGACGAACAATGTCATCAGGTTCATCAAGCATCACGTCATCTATCGACACGGCGTGCCGAGACAGATCATACATGATAATGGTCCTCAATTCATCAGCAATGCCTTCATCAGGTTTTGCGAGAAGTATAAGACTCAAGATGTCTCGTCGATGGCTTATAATCCCTCTACTAATAGATTAGCAGATGTGTTCAACAAGACAATCATTAAGATCTTGTTGAAACTCGTGAAGACCAATAAATGCAATTAGGACGAAAACTCGGAGAAGCACTCTGGGTATATCGCACCATAATACGCACACCTACTGGAGCTACCCCATATTCTATAGTATACAGATGCGAAGCTGTGCCTCCATTAAAAATCTAAATCCCATCGCTTCGTTTCGCTCTTACAACTGAGATGACGATGGAAGAACAACATTGGAGCCACCTTGAAGAGCTCAAGATGTTGGATGAAAAATGCCTGGAAGTTCAACAATACATCAAGGTTTACCAAGCCAGAATGTCGAGGGCTTTTAACAAGAGAGTCAGGCAAAGAAGCTTTAAGCAAGGAGATCTGGTCCTTACTACTCGACAACGAATAATTCTCGACTCTAAGAAAAAGAGTAAGTTTGAACCCAAATGGGAAGGACCATTCATGATAGACACAGTCTATTCAAATGGTGTGTATCGTCTAATCACCCAAAATGGTGATAGGCAATTAATGCTGATAAATGAGAAGTTTCTTAAAAAATACTATCCGCAGTATATTTAGGATAATCCATTTTGACGGGAAGCTTCTCGAGAAATATTTCACCTATTGTCCTGAGGATAACCCTAAATCTATTCTCCACCATAAATTCCCTCACTGATCAAATTTATTGATAGTGAGTCTACTAAAAAAATCTTTCTGATCCAGTCCACCAGCAAAATCCCCTCTTGATTCCTTCTACGAACAAGAGGTCTACTTTCAATGTTAAGATCCCCTTGTGATGAACAGAAGGGCTCCATCCTTTCCTCTCCAGTCACGCTTTCGCAAGGTTAGGGCTAAAATTAGAATTTCATCTTGATAAATGAGAAAGTTATTTCTAGATCAAATAGCAAATTCTATAAAAGTGAAAGCTATCTGAATCTTTTCGATTCTCGAAGTGGAGATCTCACTCTTAGTTTCATCTCTTAAGATTCTCAAAGTAGAGATTCCACTTTTAGTTTACTTCGCACTAGAGATAGAATATAAAATTCTACCTCTCCAGCACCTGGAGATAGGATATAAAATCTTTCCTCTCCAGCATCAAGAGATAGAATATAAAATTCTTCCTTTCCCACATTAGCACTAGAGATAGAATATAAAATTCTTCAGAATATAAAATTCTTCCTCTCTAGGAGCAAGAGATAGGATATTAAATCCTTCTTCTCTTGTTTTGAGTTTTTCTTTACCCTAAAAAGAAGATCTGGAGATAAGATATTAAATCCTTCTTCTCCAGCATCGGGAGACAGAATATTAAATTCTTCCTTTCTCGCATCATCCTCTCTAGCAGCAAGAGATAGGATATAAAATTTTTTCTCTCTTGTTTCGAGTTTGTCTTTACCCTAAAAAGAAGATCTGGAGATAGGATATAAAATCTTTCCTCTCAGTATTAGGAAACAGAATATAAAATTCTTTCTTTCCCATATTAATCTTATCTCCTCAACAAAAATCCTTCAATCTAAGATTCTTCTTGGGGAATTTTATATTGAATCCATTGATGGCTGAGAGCTTACCAAAAATCGTATATGTATTGCGGTTGATTATCTCAAACAAAATAAGAAATCATAATAAGCAACAAAACAGGAGGATAGAAATTTATTCAATTAATGAAGAGTCGAGTCTTTCAACAAAGAAATTATAGCTATTCAAACATCAAGTTTATGACAAAAGATTTGTTCTTCTAACTTACACAACTCATCATTGTAAGCTTATTGGAGCTCCTTCTGCAACTCAGCCTTGCAAGACTCCTCATCGGCATTTAATATCTTCATAACTTCCTTCTCAATTTCAACTAGCTTTTGCTCTGAGAGCTCTAGTTTTTTGGATATGGCATTTTGAGCTTCCTCCTCTTCGACCCTTGTCAGATCCAAGACACTCAAGTTCTCTTCCTCTGCCTGAAGTTCCCGCCTAAGCTATGCTATCTTGGCCTCACTTGATGTAATAAAAGAATGAATGTTGCTCAGGAATGTTGATTTCTCGGTAAGTGCGGTCTTAATTTGCTCTACCTGATCCCGCTGTATTTGAACCTTGAGTCCAACAAAAATGCAAACATCACGCCATGCTTCCAGACGAGATTCCGCTTGATCAGCTATATACGAAGAAACACCTGCTGGCTTTAACTCCTGTAGTTTCTGAAGCTTGAGTTCTAAACGATCAAGATCATCAGCAATTACCTTAGCTAACTCTGGGAAACCAGCATCCCTTATCAAAGCCGTTCTAGGGTCAAGGACCAGCTTGAACTGATGGAGAGAAAGCCCACTGTACAGAATCCTGTCGATCATCGTCTTGATAAAAGAAAAGAACGAGTGGACTTCCATTCAGATAATAATCCGAGAGGGTCGTCGTTTGACATCAACACCCTCACCAGATCATTGAGTTGAGATGTAAGCCCTGCAAAAAGAAAAAGGGGGCATTTTAGAATCTTAAGTCAAAAGCCGGCGTAAACATCCTTAGCTGGATAACCCGTACATGCTCCCATCGGTATAGCTTCATGGTTTAGCAGGGCTATTGGGAGAGTAACCATCATTGATGCACCAACTGCTGCAGGTGGTCTCACAGCATGTTCATCAGGCACGGCAGCCGTCATAGTAGCCAAGTCTGGAGGAGCCTCATAATTACTCTAATAGGGTATACGAGTCTAAACTGTTTCTCACTTTTGAAGGAAATACATGCTAATTACATGCAAATTACACAACGGAAGACTGTATGTATAATAATACTAAGCATGTAGAGAGCATGAAATACAAGCAAGGACCATCCTA
>JBAKGM010019086.1:0-11301 GCA_037177215.1 Asparagus racemosus | reverse complement strand
ATTGCTGAAGAAGCCCTATCCCTGGCCTTCACTCACCTACTTCCGAAGTCTGCAACATTTTCGACCACTTTAGCAACCTGTCCATCCCACTTGCTTTTTGCAGATGACCTCATTATTTTCACCAATGCAGCTCGCCAATCCCTCCTCAAAGTCTTGGCTATTCTTGATATATATATGCAGAGCTCGGGACAATCCCTGAGCCTTGCTAAAAGTCATTACTTCATCAGAGCCTCAGCATCTAGATCCCGTATCAGAGTTGTCGACAAGACCCTTCACTTTCCCAGAGGTACTTTCCCCATGAAGTACCTGGAAGTCCCCGTAGGCCCAGGCCAGCGGAAACTCTCCTTCTACTTCCCTCTGCTTGATAGAATTAAATTGCGCATACAGGGATGGCATAGCGAGCTGTTGAGTCAAGCAGGCAGAATTGTCCTTATCAAGCATGTCCTTTCTAGCATGCCAATCCACCTTCTTTCTGCTGTAGCAATCCCCAAATCAGTTTTCTCTACCATTGAGGCTCTATTTGCAGACTTTTTTTTGGGGTTCTTCATTAAATGGTAGGAGGAGACATTGGCTGCATTGGCACAAATTGTGCACTCCTGTTTGTGAAGGAGGGCTTGGATTCCGTAGACTTGCAGATGTGAAGCAAGCCTTTCTCCTCAAACAGTGCTGGTCATTATGCACAAAATCATCTATATGGTCTATGTTTATGCAGGCTAAATACAAACTATCATCCATCCTAATCACATGGTTTGACCCTCAGCGATGTTCAGTGGAATTTAAAAACATATTATCAGCCAGGAAATTGTTTGCTAGCTGCTGCTCCTAGACCATAGGGAGGGGAGAAGTATCTTTCTGCTATGATCGTTAACACCTAGAGTTTCTGTTGGATCTCCTCAATCCTGATGAGGATATCCAGCTGAAACTTAGGGACCTACAACACAATGGTGTCTGGCTCTTCGATGATCTTCTTCCCTCCCTTGGTCCCCAAGTCGTGCAATCCCTATACCGGCATGCTCCTAGGCTCTCTGAGAATGATGATAAAAGGCACTGGGCCCCTGAAAAATCTGGTCTATTTACTTCTAGGTCTGCATGGGAAGCAGTGCGGCTACGCCATCCTAGCGTGCATATTCTTGAAGCAATCTGGGCCACTCCAATGCCAACTTCTGCTAAGCTTATCAGCTGGAAAATTTTCTCAAACATCATCCCTGTGGATAGGAGGGCTCAACAATGTGGTATTTCTATAGCTTCAAAATGTGTTTGCTGTAAAACTCCGGATTGTGAGTCTCTGGACCATCTGTTTGTGCAAGGTGAGCTGGCCTGTTCCCTCTGGTCCTATTTCGGCACTCTCTTTGCTGTTCCTTATTTCCCGGCGCAATCCATAACCACTAGAATCAAATGGTGGTTTCGGACTTGTAAAGGGAATTCTCACTTTTCTATTATGGGTAGACTAGCTTGCCTTGCAATATGTCGACAGATTTGGAGCTATAGAAATAATACAGTTCATGGAGGGATGGTAAAGGGCTTTATGCACGCTCGAATGGTGATTATTGACGCTCTGCAGCATGTGGATCAGCTGGTAAAGCCTAAAATGTTTTCCTCAAAATATGGTATTGACTCCTTGATTGCTCTAGGCATCACACCTAGGTCCCCAAGGGTTAAACGGATCTCCTTGTGCGCTTGGAACCCCCCCCAGGCTAGCTGCTATGCGTTAAATGTTGATGGCTCGTGTCGTGACAATAACCTGGCTATTAGGGGAGTGATTCGAGATCACATGGGGAATCTTGTTTGTGCCTTTGCGGGACCAAAGGAAACTGGTACCAGCTTTTAAGGAGAGATACAGGCCTTGTCGTTGGGTACAGAACTTGTGGAGGATCTGCAAATAGCAGACACTGTAGCCTATTCTGACTCTATGAGCCTAGTTCAGAGCATCGGTAAGGCCTGCCCACTGTGGCAAAGCACTCGTATTTGGGAAGAAATGCTCCCTCGTCTATGTAACATCCCTGTGAGGCACTGCCCTAGGGAGGCGAACCAAGTCGCTGATGCTTTGTCGAAGCTGGGCCACTCCCTGCCGCATATCAAGCATTTCTTCTATCTACAGGACCTCCCTATATCCATTCAGAAGCTTCTCTGGATGGATAGGATGGGTTTTGGGTTTTGCCGTCGCAGATAATCTTCCAACATTTCCAGTTCCAAACAGTTTGCTTGTTCAGTTGCGGGGGCCAGCTGGTTGAGCCCCTGTTTGGTTACTCCACAGCTCGGCCTTATTTCTTATTGCAAGGACTTCATATCAGTTGCATTCGGCAAGCTGCAGCAGTAGAGCAGCCTGCTAGCAAGCAAGTTCCCTACCATACTCATATGTGTGGCACTACATCTAGGTTTGTCAGTGGTTATTTTCAGTTTATGGGCTTGATGTGGTTGATCTTCTCTGCTTCTAGTTTCCTTTTCTGGTTTCCTTTTCTTTTGCTTGGATGGGGGTGCCATATATGTAGCCAGCCGTGGGGCTGGGCCAGCTTTCCAGCAAGATGAGGCGTTCACATTTTCAGAGCTACAGTAACTTGCATGGAATTTCGGCTCTTATTTGATCTCATAGCACCAGCAGCAGCTCAGTTATGTTCACATATTCATGTTCCCCTATGGAAGTTCAGCACAGGCACAACAAGTAGCGAATTCCTCATTTTTGTCAGGTTCACATTATGTATAACTTCATTGATGTCATGAGTCTTGTCACAACCTCAACTTAGGGGTTTTTTGTACAAAAGTTTTGTAAGTTGTATTTCCTTTATGTTCCCACATTTTGTATACGTGAGGGATGTCTCACTGTGTCGGTTAGCTCTCTTGTATTATAGAGGAGCTCCTTATGTACTTTTGGACTACTATTAATATATCAGTTTCCTTTCAAAAAAAAAGGTAAGGAGCTCATTCCTCTAGATGACGAGGAGCAAGTGGATTATGAGCATGACAACACCAACGTCTATTTGACTGAGCCTGATGATACGGGCTTCAATGGTGATATCGGTGACTCTTCTTATATGCTAGGTATTTTTCTCTGATCAGTCTTGTGTATCTTCTTCATTTTGGTGACTGACGTTTCATCTGCCTCTCTAGCAGATGACGAACCTGACTTCAAGGTCATGGGTGGGGTAGTCCCTACATCGTTCCCTACTAGTGGCCATTTTGAGCCCGTAGTCGACTTTGAGGGCACTTCTAGTGTCTTGGAACCTACACCAGCTATTGATACGATGGTCGATCCTACACCAACACCTGTTTTAGCAGTGCGATGTAAACTGGTTGTTCATGGGTCTTCTGATGAAGGCGACGATGCCTCAGCTTTTCCAATCCCGACAAGGGAGCACCACCAAGATGTTAACCTCATTCTTATGAAGGTCCAAGCATGCTACAACCATTTCTATTGAGCCAGAGGTTTCGTCCACTGGTGTTGAAGTCGTGCCTATGGATGTGCTGATGACCACGGCCATGGTTGTGAGGACTGCCATTCATTCAACTGGAGTGGTGTCTTTCACTTTGACTGCTTCTAGTGTATTGGCTACACTTGCACCATATCTTATGTCGAGAAATGAACGAATACAAGTCCTGCCAATGATTCTTTCGGCTACCACGGATGCCTTGGTAGTTTCTACTAGAGCAGGTCCTTTGAGCCGTGTGGAGATTCCTCAATCTCCTAATCCTAAAGACTTAATCGAGTTGGAGATCCAAATCCTGACTCAGAACTTGGTGAAGTTGTTCAACCAAAGTGTTGAATCTACTTTGAATACACAAAAAGGCTTAGCCTCTCATACCCTAGCTTTGTTGAGGAACCAGCTCAGTCTTTTGACAACGGTCACAGGTCTTACTCGTACTGAACCCTTTAAGACAATGATTAACAAAGCTGAGTTCCATTTCCTAGAGTTGCAATAACTCCGTACGACTGATGATGATGGTATTGCTGAGGTTGAATTCTATCGTTTCTTGGTGAATCACCATAAGGTCGAAGAATTTGCTCACAAGGAAATGGAGCATATTAAGGTAAAAGTTCAAGCGTTGAATGATAGCCTTCGGTTAGCTGACGATCATCAACTAGAGCTTCATGGTACCATTCAGGAGAGAGAGGCAACCATCAATGAAGTCAAAGTAACCATTGCTGCAGCTTAGGTATGTTTGGAAGCAGCTCAGCATTAGAAGGAGGAGTTGAAGCTCATGTTTGCCGAGGTGACTAAGGAATGGGATCTCTAGGCTGTGGACCTTAGGACTGAGATGAAGAGGCTATCGGATGTTAGAACCCACGCTGCTCCCTTCGATCCTGGAGTCTTGAGAGAAAGGGCTCTGAAGAGTGCCCATGAGATTAGGGATTCTAAGATGGCTTAGTGTATTGCCCAAATATACACTTTTTATCTATTTTTCCCTTAAGAACATTTGTAACAGTTTGGCTCTTTTGGTAATAAAGGAACTTTTATCTCCTTTGATGTGTATACGCTAGAGGTGTAATGTTTACGTATCGTAGTGACATCATTGTTGGGGAGAACGATGTTTGGATCAAACTGTAGAGGTGTAGTGTTAACGTAATGGTTTGATCAATTTGACACTATTCACAGGTGTAATGTTAACATGACAGTATCATGGTATTTGACAAAGGTGTAATGTTAACCAATCAAATAGAATGACCGATAGAGGTGTAATGTTAACCAGTAAATTTTTAGAGAGTTCAAAGAACGACTGCTATTTAGAAGTGTAGTGTTAACTTAACAGTAGGAAATCGATGAAAGTGTAATGTTAACTAATCAATTTTTGACAGGAGCGAATTGACTGAGGTGTAATGTTAACCGGTCGAATTCGACAAGATAAGTCAACAGAGGTGTAATGTTAACTAGTCAACTAAATGGTCCAACAGAATGTAATGTTAACCAATCAGATCATTTAGAATGAAAACCGTTCAGAGGTGTAATGTTAACATAATGGTAACAAACTATTTACAGCTAAGCAGAGGTGTAGTGTTAACTTGATGACTCGTTGCAGGTTTTGATTTAGATCAAGAATCTCTGTTGTCAAAGTTGGAAACTTAAACGTAACCAGATTCTCTGTGGGGAGATGATATTGGCCAAGATCAAGGATAATATTTCTTGAGAAATATCCCGTTGATTGGTGCCATGAGCCTATTACCATTTTGGTCAATTAGGCGATATGCTCCATTTGAGTAGACTGTCTCTACTACAAACGTTCCTTTCCATTTGGGTTCGAATTTTCCTTTAGCTTTATGCATCATGACCATGCGTCAATGAATGGCTAAGCCTAGATCGCCTTCTTTGAAGGATTGTTCTCTAACTCTCTTGTTGAAGGCTCTCGAAATCCGTGTCAGCTGGTAGATCTCGATTCGTTACTGAGCTTGAAGTCTCAGCTCATCCAACGCCTCTAGTTCTTAGAGACACTTTTGATGATGTTCTTCAACTGTCTCTTCTTACCAATAGCGATTCTCAATGACGGTAGCTGAATTTCAAGAGGGATCACGGCTTCACATCTATAGATCAAGGAAAATAGCGTAGAACTAGTAGGAGTGCGGACTATCATTTGATAAGCCCAACAACACTCTCCAACTTTCTCATCCTAATCTCATTCGTTAGAGGAGATGAACTTCTTTAGAAGTTTGATGACGGTTTTGTTGAACGCTTCAGCTAGACTATTAACAGCCGGATTGTATGGCGTAAAAGCCACATCTTGAATTTTAAACTTCTTACAAAATTTGAAGAATGGTCGACTGGTGGACTGTGGACTGTAGTCATGAACAATTCGTCTAGGGACACTGAATCGATAGATCATGTGATGTCTTAAGAATTTGATTACCTGTGATGTCTTGACTTCTCTGAGCGGAACAGCTTTAGTCCATTTAGAGAAGTAATCAGTAATGGCCAGGAAGAATCCATGACCATTAGCAGATGGCAAATGGATTGGCCCGATGATGTCCATGCCCCATGTTTCGAATGGCAATGAGGCAACAGTCAGATGCAATTCTTTTGAAAGTTGATGTAGGAAATTAGTGTGAACTTGACACGCATGACATCGTTTCGTATAAGCAAACGCATCTGCTATCATTGTTGGCCAGTAGTAACCTAGACGACTAAGTCGGTCTTACAGTTTAGGACCTGGTTGATGAGCTCCACATGTACCGTGATGGGTTTCCTTTAATGCTTCTCGAGCTTCACTTGGTGATAAGCATCTAAGCAACATACCGTTGAAAGATTGTCTTTACACAGTCTACATAGCAGAATCATAGAAGAAGCGTGAAGCCCTTCTTTGAATAGAGACTGCTTACTTCTGAATATCAGGTAGTATTCTGTATAAGACATAGTCGATGATCAGGAACCACCAATCATTGCCTTCAAAGTGAGTTGGCATGACATGCGCCTCGTTTACTTCAAGAATTTGCTCTGGGGAACATAATTGATGGCTAGCCACTATGATGCGCCTAGTAGATTTGGACGCCAAGGTAAGTGTGGCTGAAAAGATGCTAAAGCATTTGCATAAGTGTTTTTGAGGTGTGCTATGTAACTGATGTAGAAGCCTTCGAATGAATGAGCGATTTTCATTGCTCCTTTGTGGTAGGGTATGAGGTCGTTGTGGCAGACCTTGTATTCTCCTTTGATCTGTTTTATGATCAACTTAGAATCACCGTGGGCTTCGAGGTATTTAAACCCATATCTTGAGCTAGTTGCAAGCCGATTACAAGAGAGTTATATTCAGCCACATTGTTGGAGAGCGGCTCTGTCAATGAGTAGGCCCGAGGAAGGACATGTCTATGGGGATCAATCAGCAGTACCTCCACTACTGCAACAAGTGCTCCTTTGTGGTTGTGTGTCTTGATGCACCATCAAAGTAAAGTTGCCATATCTAGTGGTCTGAGGTAGTATTCGACTCAAACACTTCATCTTGAATGTCTTTGTAGAGTTTACAAGACCCAAGGATGGGGTGCTCTACCAGAAAGTTGGCTATTACTTGACCTTTGACTGCTTTCTGCGACACAAATGTCATATCATATTGCGAAGCAGTATCGACCATTTTTCTAACATAGAATTCACTAATCTGAGCTTCATCATGAGTATCCGTAGAGGATTAACTCTTGAGATGACGTGGATGGATTGGATAGTGAGGTAGTGTGAAGACTAATACTAAACATTCCTTTTCAACTGGATTATAACGATGCTCAGTACTAATCATAGTCCGACTGAGGTAATAAATGGCTTGCTCATAGGCATTGTCATTCTTCTGGGTAAGAAGTGCTCTAAGAGAGTGGTCCATTGTCCTGACGTAGATTAGAAATGGTTTACCTAATGCTGGTGCGCCTCGTTTACTTCAAGAATTTACTCTGGGGAACATAATTGATGGCTAGCCACTATGATGCGCCTAGTAGATTTGGACGCCAAGGTAAGTGTGGCTAAAAAGGTGCTAAAGCATTTACATAAGTGTTTTCGAGGCGCGCTATGTAACGGATGTAGAAGCCTTCGAATGAATGAGCGATTTTCATTGCCTTCAAAGTGAGTTGGCATGACATGCGCCTCGTTTACTTCAAGAATTTGCTCCGGGGAACATAATTGATGGCTAGCCACTATGATGCGCCTAGTAGATTTGGACGCCAAGGTAAGTGTGGCTGAAAAGATGCTAAAGCATTTGCATAAGTGTTTTCGAGGCGCGCTATGTAACTGATGTAGAAGCCTTTGAATGAATAACCAATTTTCATTGCTCCTTTGTGGTAGGGTATGAGGTCGTTGTGGCAGACCTTGTATTCTCCTTTGATCTATTTTATGATCAACTTAGAATCACCGTGGGCTTCGAGGTATTTAACACCCATGTCTTGAGCAAGTTGCAAGCCGATTACAAGGGAGTTATATTCAACCACATTGTTGGAGAGCGGCTCTGAAAGTTCTTCCTTGGTTCTCTTTGATTGCTGTTATTTGGGCCTTCAACCCTAACAGCGAAAGTCTCTTTAGCTTTCGGTTGTGAAGTTTACCCTTGTTTGCCTTTATTGCGCTTGAAAATAGTGCGGGGCTTGAACTTGTTGAAACATTCTGATGATTTTTCTACTATCTCAGCTTGTTCCATCAATCTTTCCATGTGTGGGCAATAATGGCACCCATGTGAGCATCAATCCGAGCCACGAAATTGTGCCAACAAGTCTAATCCCACATGTTCAGAATCTGCATCGTCTTGATGTTCTTGATCTTCTTCTGGGGAGTTTTCGCCGATCAGTTTCTTCCCCTTTGAAGAACTTGGTTGAGGCTGAGATGCCATAAAAAGTTGTCCAATCATCTTCTCCAAGCGATCAATCCACTCATCTGAATCTTTCTTTTGAGCAGCCATTTGAGCAAGAAGATCTTCCCGATCCATCACATTTACCTCCCATCATAGTTCTTGACTTGAACTAGGGATTGCATTTGATGCTATAGCAGAGTTGGCGTCGCTAGACATGGATTGGTTCATCTAGGATGAAGTCTACGATGTCCGCGCTTGAAGGGAAGAGTAGTCGAAAGGGATCGCTGCTCTTTCTCTTAGCCTAGTGCGAGGATACACATTGTCAGCATCTAGTAATATGGATCTAATACTAGGAAAATACACTGGATCATGCGAGCTGTCTGTACTTTCTTCCTCATCTCTAGAAGTTACACTTATCATATTAATAATGAATACTTGTGTTTTACCCTTTTGGGTATGTCGTCGTCATTTAGTCTGAACCTCTAAAGGCTCAAGACCGTGACTAAGACAACTGAAGACTGATTCCTTTTTAGGAAAAGCTTTACAATGGGAACTCTTTTGAACTACCGAGACCACTTCTCTGAGGGTTGCATAATGCTGATATTAGCGAACTCTTTTCAGAGATATGAATTCTCTTAGATCAACATTAGTTCTAAGTTGAGGGCATATTTTAGTACCAACTTCGCTGGTTTTGGTCTTAGAGTGTGAACGTCACTTATGACGACACTGGATAGACTTTTGTCTAGCGAAATCATTATTAATGATGTTATTCTCTTACAAGAATTTAGATGAGGGATTACCCCCATTCTTAGCTTCTATCGAGGAAGCGTAGCGAGCATTGCAAGATGATTTAAATTGAAGTCCTAAAGGAGTCGTGGACTGATGTCCAATATGAACAGATGTGACAATATCTTGACCTTCACTCGAGAAGAGGGTTGAGTTTCTTCGCACTTGGCGAAGTTCGTTTAGCTTCAGCTAAGCTCAAACTGTCTTTGGCAAAGGTCGCCCTTTCACACACGGGGGTCAATTTAGACCCGAGATCTACACTGCGGTGAATTTTATGACAACTGCGTATAGTCATTGTTGATGAAGTTGGGTTCGTGGAAATGAATTCCTCGAACTTTGTTTGGTCATATTCGATGACTAGCGATTCAGCAAAAGACCTGAGAGTCTTAGTGTCAGTGTGCAACACAATTTTCTCATCGGAGGAGAAAGAAATCCCTAGAGGAGTCGCTATCCTGTTTCAGGTCTTTCGTATTGCAATTAGCTCAGATTACAATAGGAAGACTTACCATGATACAAAAGAAAATTATATTCCTGAGTTCTTTCCTATGTGTCAATGGAGCATCAATCATGTACTCCATTGACGTACCGATTAAGACGCCGGGTCTTTTGCTCTTAATGAGAATTTAGTTGATTGAAAGATACTTCAGTCTTCTCTTAGCAGGTTTTCTCAATAGAATCACAAGTGCAATGGTGATATCTCTCTATGCGTGTGTATTGTTGGCTGGGGGCTAGGGTGCAAAATGAATGATCTCCTCTCCTTTTATATACTAAAAGAGAGAGTTAATGACCTTTAATTGTGGACTCAGTGACCATTAAGGTAGGAGAAAGGGGGGACGGTTATTCTCTTGAAAATAGCTCTCAAATGGCTATTTGATGAGGTTCACAAACTTAGCAAAGTTCACTGAAGGCGTGGGTGAGGATCGCTGAGGTCATGGGTGAGGCTCGATTAGGACGTGGGCGAGACTTCTTCGAAAGTGGATGACTTGGTGCACTTCCATTGCCATGGGCGAAGTTCATTGGTTGGCGCACTTCGTATATGAGTTCGAATTCGATGTAGAATTCAAGTCATGATTTGACCAATTGATGATGTCTTTCGACTCAACGTGAATTGAGAGTCGACCTTTGCTTGACTTGGTCAGGTTGAGATGGGCTACATGGCGAGGTTCGCATGTCTTGTTAGACAACCTTTGCCATAGCTTGTTGTGGACTCGTCTTTAGGTCCATTCGAAGTATTTATCCCATGGGCATTGACTTCTTGGATCCAAGCTAAACACTAGCCTAGGTAGAAATACATTTTAACCATCTACAATGAGGAAGGTGTGTGTTTGGAGATTCTAAATTTGATCCTATACATGTGTGAAGAGTGTAGAGATATAGAGAGAGGGATTTAATACAATAAAAAAATAAGAGGAAAGAAGGAGGAAACAAATAAAAAGAAAACAAAGATGCAACTAAAAAGAAATAAAAAGTGTTATGGTCCTAAACCCTCACTGAGGATAATCCACATGATTAGGGGGAATAAGGCGTCCCTCCCAGACGATAGCGAAGTACAACCTAAGCACGCCAGCGAGAACTCCGCCATATAACCCAGGCCCTCACCCCAGTTGCTGTTCCATCTGGTCGTTCAGCCCGACCCGAGGGGAAGAGCTGCTGCCCTAGCTGGCCCCCTCTTCGTGGCCAACACGGAAAGTGGTACTGGTCATCCCTTTCTCATGGTCGACACGAAAGGTGGTATTAGCCGGCCCCCTCTTCGTAGCCGACACGAAAGGCAGTGTTAGCTGGCCCCCTCTTCGTGGCTGGCACGAAAGGCGGTACTAGTCGTCCCCTCTTCGTGGCCGACACGAAAGGCGGTACTGGACGTCCCCTCTTCGTAGCCGACACGAAAGGCATTACTAGTCGTCCCCTTCTCGTGACTGACACGAAAGGCGGTGTTAGCTGGCCCCCTCTTCGTCGCCGACACGAAAGGCTGTACTTGTAGTCCTCTTCTTCGTGGTCGACACAAAAGGCAACATTAGCTCCTCTCCCCTTCTCGTGGACGACATGGAGGACCACGCTGGTCGGCCTCCGCCACGAGCGGGAGCCAATAACCACACTAGTTCAATACCCTCGCGCACGGCATGGACGGCACCATGGGCGTCTGCAAGCCGACCCATCTATCCTTCCACGTAGGATGGCCGCCTCGGGTCCAAGTCACGACAATGCGTCGACGTCGCATTAATGAGGAAATCAATGTGCAGATTTTCTCTACTCACACGATATTTAAGGCACCTCGGACAATTA